>JAWDEX010217232.1:0-10170 GCA_035221805.1 Trichilia hirta
TCTCTCTCTCTCTCTCTCTCTCTCTCTCTCTCTCTCTCTCTCTATATATATATATATATATATATATATATATATATATGTATGTATGTATGTATGTATGTATGTATTTAAAGATCCTACTTGCAAAAGATCCAAGATCTAACCATTGGAAGATCATTGTGCAACAAGAGAATATTCGGATGTGTGTTTTTTTGTCAGTTTTGGAGAATCAAGAAGCTGCTTACGCTAACACTTGAATTATGATTTTGTATAAGCTAACATAACCTCAATGTCCATCTCCCATTTTAGGTACCCTTTTTTATGGGAGGCCAATGCTTTTGTCAACATCCATTTATAAAATTAGACTACCAGAAAGACATAATACTGATGCATTCGGAAAACTCGTGGATGTCCAACATATGAATAAAGCTACTTTCATCAATACTTCAAGACAAATGGTCTTTTGTGGCTTCAATTTACTATAAACCATCAAAATTGGTTAACATATTCTCACCGGAGCCCAAATCATTAATTAAACAACCGTATTGAAGCCAAAATATGTGCAAATATTAAAAATTAATTTAGGTAAGGTACCAAATCGAGGACCGACTTGGTCACATCAGTGATTTAGTTTACCACTTGAAGAATTCAAAAAGAAATACTACAAGAGACATATATGCAACACAGAAAAGTATTAAACTTGGCAATGGTCGGTCTAGCCTTGAGGGCACACTCAAAGACCAAAATCCGGAAAAGTCAAAGTTGCCAGAGAAATAAACAGCTATAACCTCCAATTTAACATTCAGTAAATAACCATAAACTCCAATTAAACATTCAGTAACATTTAAGGTAAATTGAAGAACATGCTATATCATCCCTGATCATGATCATTTTATCTTTTTCAGTTGCATAACAATCACAGCCCTCATTGCCACAGCAATCCAATCTAAAATGACATTGAAGCAAAAAAGTGCAAAGGCCTGTGTAAAGAAAGTTAAACCTAATTGGACGTCTAGTCCTTACAGAAAAAACAATAACAATAATAAAAGAAACTTGACTTACATCTTATCACGTATAGAACCCCGTGCTTTAAGCAGCTCAGGGTCCACAACTTTGAACGCGTTATGTGATTGAGTAACTCCACCAACAACAATACCACCGCCACCAATACCAGCAGCCGTAGCAACACCACCAACTAAATTTTGCATTTGATTAGGTGGCATTGCATTCCCATTCTGCTGAGGCAGTCCTCCTTGACTAGGAACCTGCCCCGTTGACATATGCGTCTGTACGTTCATCTAGTACTACTACTACTGACAGATAAAAGTAACACTACTAAATTATACTGCATAATAACTCAATCAGCACTTTTTTTACAGAGACACAATCATCCCACCATCGACTCATTCTCTGTTGCTTCCTTCCTTTGTTTTAGCTGTAACTGTAGCAAAATCGCTTCAAAGTATCGAATCTAAAATGCACAGGTACCTATACGTTCACATGAACAATTATGTCAAATTAACCAGAATTAGAAGTTGATATTATAAAAATCGCATTGATAGAGTGAAAAATACATTTCAAGTTAGTTCAACCTGGGATATTGGGAAATTGGGATTCGGATCCTATGCTAATTGCGCGATTAACAGCATAATGAAGAATTCATAAAGTTAAAACCCTAGATTAGGTCAAGTAGTTTGAACGATAAGCAGCAAACCTAACCTTACTAAAGAAAGTGCAATCGGGAGCAATAGCGATCGGAGGTCGGAACGTAACAGCGGGAATACTAAGATTACGACGATGATCGACGTTTTCCTTTGGGAAAGTAATAGGAACGAAAGACAGATAGACAGAGATTAAGTCACCACTCCAATCGCACGTGCAAAGTAAGAGTTTCGCACGAGTGAAAGTTATGTTAAGGGAGAAGAAGCAGCCTGTATACTTTGGGCTGAGAATCAAGCGAGCGAGAGATTGGAAAGACGAAATATTCAGTCAAAACCAGAGTCGAATCAATTTGGGGATTTCGTTTTCTCTGAGGTTGTGCTTCGATTCGAGGATTAACTTTTAATATAGTTATTATTATTTCTCGTAAAAATATTCAACTTCTGTTTTAATTTTTTATCCTATATCTATTTATTTAATTATTCTGAGCTTTCCCTCCTTTGACGTGAACTACGTATTTTTTAACAATCAAAGAAATATATTGAATTTACTGAAATACCCATTTATTTTCTTCAAATTTTTTGGGCAATTTTATTTTTAAAAGACTAAATTGAAGTTATTCACAAACAAGTGGGTCAAGTTATGCAAAATATATATATATAAAAGAAACATATTATAACAAAAATTTTATAAAACAATACTCATTATAAGAAAATTTTATTTTAGAGGATTTTTTATTTGTCGATAGAAAGATAGTTTATCAATAATAAGATTAAATTAAATTTTGATAAAAATAGAATTTACAAAAAAAAAAAAAAAAATTGCTTGTGAAGGAGTGTTTGATTAAGAAAATATAAATTATCAAGTAAAATATTTTTATATTATAAATTTTTATGCGTTATTTATTTGTGTAATTAATTAATTTTTAAATTATACATTATTAAATCTTAAATATTTTTTTATAAAAATATTATTTTATGTATTTAATAATCTTATTAATTTAGTACAAGGGTCTAAATTAGGATGGAGAGATTATATTATTTAATTAAAGTTATGAATTTATTAAATTTATTTCTACTTGTTTTCCTAGTTTAGTTGGTAAACATGAAAACATTTAGGAAAATTGGCAAATTCGACTACTATTATACACAGAAAAAAGAAATTGTACAAAATAAAGTAAAATTTTACTTTTTGGAAAAAAAATACCTTTCATGAGTTGACACACAAACTCAAATTAACCCATTTAAAAAATTACGCTATTTTAAAATTCTCTCAATTTTTAGTCAAAATTTAGTGAAAACCTATACTATCAACTATTAAACTTATTATTTTACCATCGAAATTTGCTAAAATTGAGAAGTTTCCTTTTCAAATAACTTTCTTTGTTTAAATACATACCAATTCGAACTTCTTTGTTAAAGTTTTTAGAAAAAACTTGTCAATCATAGGTTAGATGTATTGGATTTATGTTAGTTTGATAAAAATGAAGAACTATAATAAATATTGAAAAAATATTAGTTCCAAAATAGATTTTTTGGCAAGATTTAAGTTATTTTCGTGATTTTTGAGAATTAATTAGAATAATTTTTTTAAAATTTTATTTTTGAAAAAAATTATTTATTTATTTGCATATTATTTAAATTGTATTTTATTTAATTAATTTAAGTTATCTTTTATTTTTTCAAAATTTTAATAATAATTGAAATTGTCTTTTCATTTTTTTTAATATTTACTTTTTCATATATTATTTAATTTAAAAAATAAAATTTGGGTATTTATTTATTATTCACATAAATTATTTATTACTTTTTTAAATATTTATTTGTATGCATTATTTAAATTGTCTTTAATTTAATTTAAATTGTCTTCTATGTTTTTTGAAATTGTATTCTATTCTTTTAAAATTTTGAGAATAATTTAAAGGAAAATTTGCAAAACATTTGCTAATTTAAATTGCATTTTATTTTTTTTTAATATATATTTTTTGCATATATTATTTAAATTGTCTTTTAAAATACGAATATGCAACTCAATGGAAGGGTGAATTGAGTTTTTAAAATTTTCAGTGTAATTTATGAATTTTTTTGAATAATCTCAATTCTTCAATTCACCACAAGATCAATTCATTCGAACTTAACGAATTATACTAGTCAATCTTTATATGTCACAACAACTTTAATCACAAATAAACAAAAGCATTTTAAAAGAGGTTAAGGGATAAAGAAATGGTATAAAAAGATTTATAATAGTTCAACTAACATTATGTATATTCATTTCTTTTAGATACTTTTAAGGGTTTCACTATATCTAACCTTAAAACTAAGGCCAAAGTTTTTTATAAAGTTAAAAAATTTTCGGGTTTACCTCCAAACTTTACAATCATTTTCAAGAATATCTATAATTTTTTTCAACTAAAAGAATCTCTCTCTTTCACTTTTAACATAACAATAAATTTACCAGAGAAAGTATCTAGCCCTTAATTAAAAAAACCTTTACAAGAATTTTAAAGTTAAAGAACTAGGGTTTCAAAAATGATATTGCTAATGATTTGTTCAAGAGTATATTCTTTCAAATTTGATTGATAGGGCAAAGAAAATTTTGTGTTAAAAGTGTTGCAAAATGAAACATTTGGGTTTTTATAGTAAAAAACTAGCTATTATTTTAAAAATCTACAATAATTCATTTGAATGAATGGGAGACTTTGTTAGACTGAATTTATATTGCCTTTTTGGATAAAAATTGCTAAAGATTTGTTTGAATGAATAAAGCCATTCGTTCGACTAAATGCTTCAGTTCGTTCGAATTTCAACAAAAAAAAATTTATTTTAAAACTTGTTAAATATTTATTTAAACAATTTGTTTGGATTGTTAAATCGAGAGAATCAGAACTTTCTATTTAATTTGAGTCACATATTTGTTCAAATAAATAAATTCATTCATTCAATTGAATCGACCCTATCATGCAATCAAAAATGAGTAGATTTTTTTTTTTTGAATGCATATGAAGGCAATTCATTCGAATAAATTGAAGAATTTGTTAGACCGAATACCTCTGAATTTTAAAAATTTTGTATTTAAGTCCAAAGCATTCAAATTTTGAAAATCTAGAGAATTTTAAAGAATTTAAAGAAAATTTTCTTATAAATGAGAGAGCCTGAATGTCAACTAATTTGAAAACAGCTTTTAGAGGTTTTTAATTAATTTAAAGTACATGTTAATTGGTTTTAAGCAAATGCATGAGAAATGTATTTTGATTTATAAAGAATACTTTTCTTGAGCATAAATAATTGCAATCTTTATATGTAAATTAATTGCAATAAAAAAAGTTAAGTGTAGACCTCAAACATGAACAGTCGTTTATTGTTCAAATCTTTTTTTCTTTCTTTGCTCTAGATAGTAGTTTGCTTGATTTATTCACTTGTTGCAATTTTTTTAATTTTATTCATTTTGTTATTATCAAAATAAAGACTGTGAATATAAATGTTAACATCTTTTATTTAATTTAAATTATATTTTATTTTTTAAATATTTGCTTGTAATTAAATTATTAACTAACTAATATGTGGTCAAATATATATAGATTTGATAAATAATATAAATTTATTATATATTTTTGAAAATAACTTTTTTTCAATTTTGAAAGTATAATTTTATCCTTAATAGCTATTGATTTATTTTATTTATTTAATTATAATATAAATATGACTGATTGTCTGGCAATTGTTATATGACACGAAGGTTAATAGGTAAAAAGATAAGACAAGTACAAGTCTTATATGGGCGATACAACAAGAGATTTATGAATAAATCATATAATTAATAATTTTAAACAAAAGTGTAATATCGCCAATACGAAAATGCTACTAGTAGGTGACAAATTTTATTACCACCCTAAGTCTATGACTTATTCTGGACCACTCGATGTTATTATGTCACATATTATTAAATATCACATAAATATATATGAATAGATTAAAATATGTATAACTTAAAAATGTATTATTTTATAGATATATAATTCATTATTTACAATGTCTAATAACATACAAAACATGCATTATTAAAAATGTACAGACTATAACTGGCTAAGCATTTTATATAAATGCTTTTTATATGCGATGGAGTAACCTTACTAACTGTAATATTATCTTTCTTCCTTAATTGTGTCTCTGAGTACAAACAATGGCTCACTAGCAAATTGATCCTACAAAATAACTGTGAAGTAAGGGTAAGTCTAAGAACTCAATAAGTAAAGTTATAAAATAAAAAAATAATAATCAAATATAATATAATTTAAAATAATAAGAGTCAATACATTTTATTATTGCTAAAATCTATATTTAAAGAAGAATAACTTTCAAATCCTCGATGAATCTAAAAATACATTATCAAAAATAAATACATCACATATATATATATGATCAAGTTAAAGCAAATTAAAAAAATTATGTCCGAGAATATTTTAGCTTATCATTAATAAATTACGTTCAAAAATTTCAACTAAATGTGAACTAAGAGAAAATCCAAAGCGTCTCTCTAAGTTTTTTTATTATATGATCTGTGTACATCGTCAAAATCAAATATTCATAAAGGCTAGAAAATATTATAACATCCAAGTTCTAAAGGGCGGAGAGTGGTGTCAGGGCAAAGGAGCTTAAATAAGGAGCAACTTCTAGTAGACTTCAAGATGACTGTGAGGGTAGGAGCGAGTCTCACATTAAAATAGAAGAGAAAGTTTCTGGTCTATAACAATAGTGTTGGAACTAATGTATCAACGAGGCCTTTTGGGATAGATGGTAATTTATTTCTAAGAATTTCGCAATTACACATACTTGGGTGAGAATAGTACCAAAATAAGTGACTTTTTAAAAAGTCCTTGATTGATCCATTACCAAGAACAAAATCGTAATGCCTCAAGGATTGAGTTAAAACAGACAATATTATTAACAAGCTTTAGATCAGTTCTATAATATAGTATCAGAGTCATCTCTCTTCTAGTACGATTATAGATTTGGGTACGATTCAAGTAAAAAATAGTGGGCCTGTAACATCCTGATCCTAGAAGGTGGGAGTGGCATCAAAGCAATAATACTTAAGCAATGAGCTACCTCTGGTAGGCTTTAGAATAACTGCAGGGATAAAAATGAATCCCACATTAAAATAGAAGAGAAAGTTCATAATCTATAAAAATAGAGTTGAAACCAATTGTTAGCTAACTCCCTAACGTTTGGGCTTGGGCTCCAACTTTTGGACTATCCAATTCTTAAATCCAACTCAACCAGTAGAGTGTATTGCCAATTCATTGGCCTGCCTCCTACCAACTTGAACTCTTGATCTCTATCAACTTCGACTCGAACACTTGATCTCTATCAACTTCAAGTAAGTGAGTAACCACCTGAACCAGTTCAGGTGGCTACTCACCTACTCGAAGTTGATAGAGATCAAGAGTTCAAATTAGTGAGAAGAAGGTCAATGAATTGGCAATACGCTTTACTCATTGGATTGAATTTAAGAGATGGAGCCCAAGCCCAAATATTAGGGAGTTTAGCTAAGAAAAAGGCCGACCTTTTTGTGAGGACCGTCCACCTAATTTTTGGGCCTTGCCAGGTGAAACCAAGAGAAAGCCCTACATAACAATAGACGAGAGCTATTACTCATGTCGAGCCCCTAAAGAATCGAACTCAGGATCATATCCCGTATCATTCGTCCTTATAACCACCTAGGTTAGCTCAGGTGGCTACAAGGATGAACAACATGGGATGTGATTCTGAGTTCGATTTCTTGGGAGTTAGACATGAGTAATGGCTCTCGTCCATTATTGCACAAGGCTTTCTCCTGGTTTCACCTAACAAGGCCCAAAAGTTGAGGTGGACGATCCTCACAAAAAGACTGATCTTTTTGTTAGCTCAACTCATTCCAACCTTCCCCTCCTCGAACCCGTGCACAGTGTGTAGGTGCTAATTGCTCCCATGCACACTTTTTAAGTACAGTTCAAAATTTTTTTAATTTTAATTTTTATCCCGATTTTTTCTGAATTTTTTAATTCGACTTTTGGGTTTTTTTTATCTTAATTTGTGAAATTTAAATTTTAAAAAAATATTTTTTTAAAAAAAATTCACCAATAGTTGGTGGACCCCGATAAGGGGCATTTTTATAATTTTTTAATTAGACTAAAATGCTCTTTTTCAATACTAATGATTAATTTGATTGGCCTATTTTATATTTTTTATATTGTATATTAAATATGATTGTTAAATTATTTAATTTTTTTTAAAACCTAAATACTTGAGTAATTAGGTGAATTGGTTCAACAAATTATCAAAATTGTTTTCGATAATTTTAATTTCAATCATCAAAGTGATTATTCATGTGGTGAATAATCTAAACCATAGATCAAGCAAAATTATTTGTTTGATAAATAAATTTTACCGAGTATGTGAATAGTATAACTATTTATATAAATAGTGACCTAAGCTTGATTTTGAAAATTACTTGCTTATATAATAAGTGAGTAAATTTGATCAAGTATAAGGTTCTTGTATGATAAGAAGGGATATTAATAGTATGGCTATAAATATAGTATTTTGTGAAAATAGTGTAATGAGAGAGAAAAAATTATCATATGTGATGTGGATAATTTGAAGAAGTAATGATTCCTTAAAATTATCATATATTTGTCTTCCATTGTAGAATAACTAATTATTTTTTTACATAAATTTTTTACTCCAAGATTTTTATTATGTGAGAGGTATGAGGTTTGTGTGATAGAATTGGATTATTTGATTTTCAGTGATATTTGAATCTTGACCAAGATTATATTATGTGAGATTGAGATAAAAATATTATTTGAGAAGGTGCAATGATTTGAATATGACTAGTGTAAGGGTGCAATGATTTGAATATGACTAGGGTAAGATACCAATAATTCTATCATGTGAGGTGTTTGAAATTAGGATAAAGGAAATATCGAGTCCTATATGAGATACAGAAAATAAAGTATTTTTTACTCATTTGAATTAATTGACCAAGATTTCTGTCAAGTAAGGTTGATTAATTTTAAATGAGAATTTGATACCCACTAATTTTTATTAAAATCTAACAAAACTTTTAAATCCTATTTTAAGAAGTATGGAATTTAAATTAAATAATAAGAGCTAATTTGATTAGCACAATGCATGATTATATTCAATTATTGAATATATATACTGTATATTTGTAACTCAATACACTGACAAACTTTCTTTCTTATGTATTTTTCAGTTTTCTCTCAGCGATACAAAATATCGTCAACAAATATGTTTCAATGAATTTTGAATAACAATTTATTTACCAAACCAAATTTAAAGGACTGGTTAAGGAATTTGAGAATTATTTTCGAATTTAAAAATTTGGGTTATGTTTTGGAGGCGGAGATACCTATGTCCATAGAGGTGGATGCACCTCAGGAAGAGCATCAGGCTTTTGACAAATGGCATGTTGATAATCATAGAGTACGACTCTACATGTTGGCATTTATGAATCGGGAGTTACAAGAACAACATGAGAGTATGCAATTTGCGTATGAGATACTCAGATCCCTACAAGAGTTGTGTGAAAAAAATTCTCGTGTTATTGAGTATGAGATGTGTGCTATCATATTTAGTATGAGACTTACGAAAAAAATGTCGCTCGATGATCATGTCTTCAAGATGATTAATATTCTCGGACAATTAAACGCTTGGAATATTCGAATGCCCTATAGTCTAAGAGTGAATTTGATTCTACAATCACTCCTGTCTAGCTTTAAAAGTTTCATTACTAATTTTAATTTGAACAGAATTGAGTGTACTCTTCCTGAGTTGCTCAATGATTTGTAGAGTATTATAAATAGAATACTAAGGATATGGGACATGAGGATGTTCATATGGCCACTACTAGTAGGACTGATAAAAGGTCACAACGCTCATCTTAAGGTTCAAAGTCTGGACCTCAAAAAAAAAAGCCAAAAAGGCTTTACCTCCCAAATAATCTAAAATAAAATAACCCAAAGAAAAGTGTTTCCATTGCAGGCAGGAAGGACATTGAAAGAGGAACTGTCTTCAATACCTGGATAGTCTTAAGAAGGCTAAGGCAAGTATGTATAACAGTGTTGTGATTGAATATGAATTAATTATTAATTCAGATATTCATTCATGGGTACTTAACTCAGTTGCTACTTCTCATTTCTGTGTGTCATTACGGGTATTTCAGAATAGTTCTGTACTATTTAGTGATAGGGTCACTTTGACGATGGCGAATAGGACAACAGTTACTATCACTCATGTAGGCTCATGTAGACTACAGTTACCATCTGGGCACATTTTAAAATTAGAGAATATTTTATATTTTGCGTCTGTTGTACGAAATATTATTTCTATATCTTTACTTTGTAATAATAGTTATTTTGTACAGTTTAACGAAAATAAATGTACATTATATTTTAGAAATGTATGTGTTGGTAAAGCAATTAATACAAATAGTTTGTATGTCCTTCAAATGAATAATAGTTATTCA
>JAWDEX010217243.1:0-10170 GCA_035221805.1 Trichilia hirta
TAAGATTTGGAGTATCGAGCTAGAATATAAATTTGTCAAACAAATTATCAAATAATTTAAAATTTAAACTATATATCATTGTCACAAATTCAGTACCTTAAGTTTTGTTTATATAAGCTTGGATAAAATTTGCAATTTAGTAGCAAAACAAAATAGAGTTATAACACTTTATATTTGCTTTGTTAGTTAGTAATAAACCAATAAAATCTAGACCTCATTGTGTGAATAGCCACGAGCTTAGTAAAGTTGCTAACTTCTTGAGTGATTACCTCAATACATCGTTATGCATCTGATATTTATGATAGATTTTAACAATTGTATGGTATTCTTAGAGAGAGTAAGTCAGTAATATCCTTATCTTAAAACTTTATGAGTTAATGAGCGTGCTCTCCCATAATTATCAGCGACTTCGAGATGAATTTTTTCCAAAATTTAAATTGCTTCTTTAAGTCTCAGATACTTAAGATAAGAGGTACTAAAACAATATTTATATAACTCTCTATTGATTATTATATATCTTATAGATATATTTTTGATCTTTCAAACTTTATCCTTGCCTTTTGAAAGCTCCTTACTTAGATATGAGACTTTATTTCATCATCCGAGTATGGTTAAAATCAATCTCGATTACCATAAATAGATTATTCTTTCCTTTCATATTTTTTAGTGTAACACCTTAATAATTACTAATATTGAAACTTTTCCCTTAAATATCAAGGGTAACTTGGTTAGATGTCAACTCTTGAATTCTCTAATCTCAGAATTTGTCTCATTGTCATCCTTTTTAAGGTCTCTATAAGTTGTCTGGTCTTGTCTAAGTTTGCATATTAATTTCTCAATACTTAGCAAAGCTAATTCCTTTGATTAGTGCCTCATATTTAGTCTTATTATTCGCACCTTGAAGTCAAACTTGAGTGAGCATATTATTTCTATCCTGTTTGATCCAACTAGAATAATTTTTGCTCCTTTACAATGTGTATTAAAGGTGCCATCAAAAGAAAGATGCCAAAATAGGTCTTATATATTGTGCTTTAAAGAGCTTTCCTTGACCCATCTTGGATTATTCTTAGTGACTTCTTAAATCATTAGTTGCTTTGATCTAATCTTTTTGCTACAAAATCTGTTAAAGCTTGCCCTTTTAGTTGACCAATTTATTAAATGTCCAAAAAACTTAGGTAAGTAAAGAATTTTTCTAAAGATCTAGTTTGTAAAAATTATTAGTGTTATATGCCCTAAAATCATTTATGTTGTTAATTTTCAGCACGTCATATTGAATTATTATTATAATATATACCGTACATATTTTATTAATAAAGAAATTATTTAATTCATGTGTGTATACTTTTTCTTTTATCTAATTATACTAGTGATAAAATATGCATATAAATCATCTAAAGTAATCGAATTATCTAAATTATTCATTACAAATGTAATACCGAATGGGCATTAATATTATAATATAGGCATATTAAATGCCTTTGGAAAATATTATGGATAATATTAGTGTGAATGATATAATAATTATATCATTAAGACATTAGTGTAGAATAATAGTTAGAGAACTGTTATTTGAACATAATCAAAGCTATGATAAATTATACGAAAGTATATTATCAATAATTCATCATATAATTATACTGGTATATTAACTATTCCTTGCACATTAGACATTATGATTATTAATCGGTATAGATGCATATAATTTATATGGTATATAAATACGAGACTAATCATATCTTGTACACATAAGCTGGTTTGGTCATGTGTTATTTATATCAAGAAGCAAATGATTGTCAAATATAATTTATTGACTCAATACAGAGGATTTTGAGGTATCGTTGACTCTATCCAAATTTGAATTCTGAGTTAAATATTAGTAAATGATTGAAAACAAAATTTTGGCCAAAGTATAAATGTCATACAAAGAGTTTTTTGTAATAAGTTTAACTCGTATTGACTAATTATTTGCAGATAGCTAAATTTGGGATTTTAACATTCGTGAGCTCTAAATTAGTTAGGATTAGACAAAGAGAAGGAGATTATTTACATAAAACTTATAATTAATCATAAAAAGTTTGATAAAGATATTCTTTATTGTGGTTTAAGCACTATGCCATATTACTAGACATTAACCATAGTTGTTGAGTATCCAAATTATTCGTAATGAGCTCGATAAGATTTATTTTAGCTCACAGTTAACTCTACAGTGAATCTAATGTTAGAGATATGCCCTAGATCCAATCATGTCATATGGTTCATGGTTATTATTTCTTTGTATATGAACTTTCTATTTATTTGTAAAATTATTTACAAGTAATAAAATGGCATTTATTGTATCTTGTATTATGTTCAGCTGCTACTTCTTTATTTTCTTAATTAATACGAGATATATCCCGTATATATTATGTGTTGAGATTCTATCTATAAAGAGTTATAGATATGAGAACAGAATCTTTAATTGAAATACATTCAAAATTAGTTCCCGATTGAGGTGATGTCATCAGGGATAATGACATTATATGATCGGCATGTTTTGTTGCTGCCAATGATTAGTATTTGATACTAATAGTTAGGTGACGAGTCTCATATCATAAGAGAATAAATATGAGTATTACGTTTGTGAACGTATTACTGAACGTGATCAAATGCGACAAATCACAAGAATGATTATCCACAGTCAATGATACATCGCACAGCCGTACTACTGTACTACTAGTCTTTTGACCTGAAATATCACGGTTGCCTTTTATACTGAGACAAATCGTTCACTTGTGTATATCGTATCGAGCTAGCCACGCCTAGTGAAAAAAGTTTGATGGCAATGTGTTCTTATTGTAAGAGGACAGGTGATGATCAAGATAGAATTTGCTGGCTTAGATAATTGAGCTTGAGTTCTTAGGCAAGATTGTCATACATGAGAATTAAATCTTTGGCTAAAGTATATATATTCGAAAATGAGTTTTTGAATAAGTGGATCCTGTATTTGATATAAGTTCTTGATCCTATGATTGAGTTAGGAGTTTGACGAGTCCATGACCTGTACTTAATTGGGAGTCAACAATAGAGAAACTTTACTCCATAGATGTACGACTATATGAGTTCATATAAAATCATCATTTTTTGTGTCTGGAGGTCATGACATCTTACTAGAGGTCACTCATGATCATTGAGAACTTCGGTTACAATGAGTTATATCAAAGTGATTTGAAACATTCATATATACTCATGTCCAGCTCACAGTAAACCTAGGAGGTCACGCACAATAGCCAATTATTATTGATTATGGTTATAATATTTTCATAATGATGAAAATGAATACAATTTGATATTGATCGAATAGTATTTTAATTCTTGAACGTAAAAAATAAATTTCTCGACAATGACACGCTAGCACCCGTACGCTCAAGAAATGTTCTAATTAATTAATATATCTTAAATATGATTTATTCATATATGGAGACTTAGAAAATATATATTAGGATATAATGGGATTAATAAATAAAGTTGTTTATTTATCAATAATTAAATAAATGTTATTTAATTACATTAAATCCTAGCATGACAAGTGGTATAATATGATTTTGCTATGTGTCATATTTTTCCTTAATCTTGTCCATCCAATTATGATTGAATCAAGAGCTAAGACTAATTGTTTAATTTGATTAAATAATTAGAAAAAAAATAAATATCTAATATATATATTAATTTAATTAAGTTTGAAAAGTCAAACTTTATAATTATATTATATATATATGTTTAATGTTATAAATGTTAATATGATTAATGTATATATATATTATTATTAATTTGTTTAATAATTGATATTATTCATTAATATAGATTAATAGATATTGAAATAATTTTTGAAACCATTAATAATAATTCTCCATGTGTAATGCTTTTTCTTTTAATAATTTTTTTTTATTAATTAAGCAAAATTGACAAATCATATTGCTTGAATGTGGATTACACATGGGAGATGAAAATTGAAAGGAATTGATTTGTTTTGCTTGGTTTTCTTCTTCTTCCTTGGTCGTCTCACGGGTGGAATGAATGGAAGCCATGAAAATAATTTTTTTAAGCTTTTCAAAGAGAAATAAAGAAAAATAAAGAGAGAAAAATATAAAGCTATTAAGGAAAAATATTTTTAAGATTCTCAAGATTTCTTAGATATGATCTATATGTTTTCTAAGTATAAAAAATAAGAAAAATGGCTTAAGGAGGCCATATGTGTTCAAGGTCTCCACTTGAAGCAATTGGAATCATAATCAATAAGTTGGTATGTGGATACCTTTAGAGGCAAGAAAGAGACTTTTTGTTGGATTTCATACAAAGAAAACAAGGTATGTTATATGTTTATGTTACTAAATTAGCATTGTACCTATGTTTGATTAGATAAAAATTAAAAAAGATTGCATATGCTAGCCATTAAGTGATCCTTACATGAATGTCATGCTAAATTTAACTTTCAAGTGGTATTAGAGCTAGTGTTTTTGTTAGAATGCAAGCTTTTTATTTTTATCATTGTTTAATGTTGATTATGTGTTCATATGGGATGAAATTATAGATTGGTTGGTTGGATTTTGATGATTAAATAAGTGTAATGCCATGTTGTTATAATAAGAGCATTATGTTTTTCAAATTATTGAATTTGAGTTATATTAATCATATGTGGAATATGCATGTTTAATATGGATTAATACGAGTTGGCATGTATAGTGTTTAATGAATGTGTTTTGATACATTTTGTGCGTTGAATTTGATTGAAAAACACTTAAGTATGCATTATGTCCATAATGTGATGTTTTGGTAACTTTGTGTATTTAATATTGTTTAAATTCATTAAGTACATTTATGGATATGTTTTAATGTGTTAGACATGTTAAAGAATGCATATGGATGTGTGGGAAATGATTTAGTGTTGAGTAATTTTGTGAAAATGCAAGAAAAATTAAGAAATATTGAAAAAAGTGGATAGAATAGGGTACAGAGGCCATTTTGCCCAGTAGCACCCTCCAGAACGCTGCTAGTGGACCCATATCGCCCGCGCGCACGACCCCTACCCTCCACCTATATTGTTTTTTTGCAAATGTTTTCTGGCCTCCCGAACGTGACTTGACTCAATTTTTTAAGCAAGTTTGATCTTTAATTATCGAGTTTTATGTGTTTTTCATGTTTAATAACACATTAACCAGATTTGGTCATAAGGGATATCTTTGTAATTTGCCCCTTAGAGACCTAAATGCAATATTTTAAAAAGTTTAAAATTCTTCGTAATATTATTAATAATTGTTATTAATAATTTTCAAGCAATAAATCTCATTTACACTAATTAAATTAGTATTTTCTGTTACCAAAAATTAAATTTATTGAAATCATAATTTTTGAACTCGGACTTGTTTTGATTGAATAGAAAAATTTACTCTCTATTAACATTATATAGAATATTAATTATAAATATTTTAATCATACTAGAATTAATAGAATTCTAGTGAGAGTAATTGATGAACATATATCAATATAAGAGATAATAAATTAATTGTTAATTTATTTATCTCTTAATAGATTAATTGTTAATCTATTAAAATAATTTCATCATCAAATGATCAATAAGAATTTGAACTAGATATCTTTTAATAGTTAAAATGATATAGTATTTAAATCTTATTACTAAAATAAAATAAAATAAAAATAAAAATTTCCCTTAATAAAATATTAGGCTTAAACCTTCTAATATAGTAAGTAGGTTATAGGCATTTTGGTGGGACAATTCAATAACTGTTACGTGAGGGCCCTTATAGGATGTCATAATCCATTTATCTATTTCTTTATAGGGTGTGTTAGATTTTCAATAACTGTTAAGTGAGGGGTCTAATTATATTCTTATTTATAAAAATGCATTGGGTCTAGCTTAACTAGGTTGAAGTACTAATAATTGTCAGGTGAGGTGTCGAGATTTAGAGGTTAATTGTTCATATCTTGTAATAAGTTATAAACAAAAATATATTTCTGACTTATTAAGCTTATATTACCAATAACTGTTAAGTGAGGATTTATAAGTTTGATAATAACTTGATCACCCAATAAAATTTATAATATAATTTCTATTGTATTAATTAAGGGAGTACTATTTTAAATAGAGTAGTAGGAGCTTTATTTGGTTTAAAGTTCAAAACTAAATAGATTAATATATACACTCATATACATATTAATGTATTTGATTTCTTATAGATCTACATTCTTTTAAATTTGATTAAGTGATGTCCATATGATGGATTCTTATCTATTATTAAAAATTCTCAATACTCACAAATATACTGGATCTAATTGTAAGGTTTGGTATAAAGATCTCAGAATAATTTTAGATTTTGAAAAATAGCTATATGATTAGTTGATTTATGCTTAAACAACTTGTTTAATGATGCTTCACTAGAAGAGATAAACTTTTCAGAAAAGGAAGGATGATAATCTTAGTGTAAGATTGTATATACTAGGGTCTATGAGTGATGACTTAAAGGTGCAATGCAAGGACATAAAATATGTCTCAGATTTCATGTCTCTTCTAAAAATATTTGGGTAGAATTCTAAAACTAGGTAGTATGAGCTGTCTATTGCCTAGTTTATCATAGGGCTGAGTTCGAGAGTGACACTAGAGTACTATCTTATGAAGATGATTAATCTGATAGGGTAATTTGATGCCTTTGGATTTTCAATAGATTTCGTGTTACAGATGAATTTGATCCTTCAATCACTCTCAGTTAACTTTAACCAGTTTGTTATGATATATAATATGAATAAGCTGGAATGTTCTCTTCTTAAATTTATAAAGAAAATTTGTTTCTTTTATAAAAGAACATTAAAAGATAAGGAAAAATAAATTGTTCTTACCATTGTTTCTTCTTATAAGAAAACAAATAAAAGAGATATGGTAAGCAGGTTGCTATAAGTCAAGTTAATGATGAATATCATCATTGCATAAAGTTCAGTTACTAGAAGAGGAATTTTTTTCTTTACTTAGAGATCTTAAGATATAGAAGAGCATCTGATATACTTTCTCGTCATGCTATTAAAACTGAATTAAATATTATTTTAAATTCATATTCCTGAATTATTGATTCACATGCTATTTTATATATTTAAATGTGCCATTACAGCACCTTTACTGTAAATTATTACTCAAGAATGGTATAGTAATCTTAAAAACGGTAATTAGAGCAACTATTGTTGTCACATATTCAGGAACTTATAAATTTATTTTTATTATTAGGCCATACTTTTGGATTGTACAAAATTATGCATTTTAATATAGTCAATAAAATATTTTATCTATTAGTCAAATGCATAAATATAGTTACACTTTTACTTATGATGGATGTATATGTTTATTTAATTATGAAATAAATTGGTTGGCATTGGTTTAATTATAAATAGTTTGTATGTTATTGAAACTAAGAAAATTAGCATGACATACATCATTAATAAGAATTAATTTATAAATAAAATTAATTCAAAATTAATTTAACATAATATATTAAGTCATATTAAAGACAAATGGATTATAAAGATGGGTCATAATGGACTTAAAGGTCTATAAGGTTCTGAACTTTACCCAACTTATAAATCTTGTCTTTTAAAAAAATGACTAAATTACTTTTTATTGGTAAAGAAATAAGAGCTAATAAAATCTTGAATTAATATATATTGATGTATGTGGTCTATTTAGTAAAATGGCTAAAGAAGGTTTCTCATACTTTATAACCTCTACCAATAATTATTAATGGTATGGTTATATGTACTTATCTAAGTACAAATTTGAATCCTTTAAAAGGTTTAAAGAGTTTAAATCTAAAGTAGAGAAATAAACAAAAAAGAATATTAAAATTCTGCGATCTGATCATGATAGAGAATACTTGAGTACTAAATTTTTAGATTTTCTTAAAGTGAACGATAATAAATCTCAACTATCTCCTCCATATATTCTACAATATAATGGTATATTAGAATGGAGAAATCATACTTTACTAATATAATACGATCAATAATAAGCTTTGCTGACTTATCTTTATTATTTTGGGCATATGTTTTAAATATCACAATGTATATCTTGAATAGGATTTCATCCAAAGAAATTAAACTTGAAGTCAGAGAAGGTTAATTCATAAGATATCCTAAAAAAAGTTTAGGACGTAATTTCTACTTTTATAATGATCAAAGAATTTGATCAGTAGACATGCATAACTTCTTAAGAATCAGTTCATTAAGAAAGGTGGTGTAAGTAGAAAAATTATGCTTTCAGAAGAGTCTGAATAGCTTGATGATGATTAACCTTAGTTGGATTAATCTGTTAATGTAAATAAATATGTTCATATAGATAAAACTATTCATTTTAATCCTCAACCTTTTATAAACCAAACTCTTAGTAAAAGTACTAAGATATAGATCTTAGAACTTATTAAGAGGTGATATTAGATATCGATTCTAGAATATGACTCAAAGTCATGAGATCTCAAATGGACCCTAAATATGCTAATCAAGTCTAATCACTCGTTAATGTACAAGAAGGAATTATTCCTTATTATTTGTAAATGTATTTACAAGGAAAAGATTAGCAAAGATAGATAAGAAAAGACTTATAAAACTAGACTAGTGTTAAAAAGTTATACTCAAAGACAAGGTGTTAACTATGAGAAAACTTTTTAGCCACTTACAATGCTTAAGTCCATTTAGATACTGCTTACTATTGCAGCTTATAATGACTATTGAGATACAGTAAATAGATGTATATACATCCTTCCTCAATGGTTTAATTGAGGAAACTGTATATAGATATATGCAATAATTGGAAAGGTTTGTTGCATCTATAGATAGTTATAAAGTATATAAGTTACATAGATCTATTTATGGATTAAAGTAAGCTACAAGAAGTTGGTACATACAATTCATTGATGTAATCAAATTGTTTGATTTCATCAAGAATGTTGATGAACCTTGTGTCTACAGAAAAGAGATTAACTATGCTATTACATTTCTTATATTGTATGTAAATGACATACTATTTATAGGAAATGATGTATTCATATTATTTAAGGATAAGTTATGGTTATATAATATGTTCTTTATGAATAATTTGAGAGAAACGATTTATATTTTGGGTATTCGTCTTTATAAAGATAGAGTGAGACAAATAATAAGTCTTTCTTAGATAAAGTATATAGTCAGATATTGAAAAAGTTTAGTATAGATGACTTTAAGAAGGGTTATTTACCCTAAAATTATGGTAATCATCTCTTAATATAAATAGAACCCAAGACCATAATTAAGAGAAAGTACGTATGAAGATTATTCCTTATACTTTGGCAATAGATAGTCTTATGTACACCATACTATGTATGAGATTTGATATAGTATATGCTATAAGCATTACATGTAGATATCAGATTAATCTTAGAGAATAACATAGAAAGTGGTCAAAAGAATCCTTAAGTACTTATAAAGAACTAAAGATTTAGTGTGACATATAGTATATGTGAATTAAAAGATCAAGGATTACACAGATTTAAAATTTTAATTAGATATAGATAATAGAGAGTTTATATCTGTAATTATTATTATTTTTTATCTGTAATAGAGATTTTTAAGTTGGAAGAGTTCCAAATAGATTACAACAGTTATCTTAATTACAAAAGTTAAATGTGTTGCTACTTATAAAGTTGTAAAATAGACTGTCTAGATCTGTAAGTTTTAGAGTCAACTCAGTATGGTCTTTTTTATAAATGATCCTATATCATTAGACTGTGATAATACTAGAGTTATTACACAGGTAAAGAAACCTAGACTCACCGAAAGTCTAAGCATATTCAGTATAAATATCACTTGTTTAGAGAGTTTATTATTGATAAAAAGTAGATCATGCGGAATATTTCACAACGGTAAAGCGGCGGACCCACTCATTAAACCTATGATACAATAGCAACTGAATCACCATCTACTGAAGATAGGTATAGAATGCCATAGTGATTGGCTCTAGTGCAAGTGGGAGTTTGTTGGAGATATGCTCTAGAATTAATTGTGTCATATAGTTCTAGGATTTCTCCTCTTAGTATATATACATATTTTGTAATTAGTTGTAAAGTTGTTTACAATTATTTACAAATGGCATTTACATCATTT
>JAWDEX010217274.1:0-10167 GCA_035221805.1 Trichilia hirta
GCAACATCCTCCAAATTCCAGTGAAAGTTTCCTACAATGTGAATGAAATCACTTCAAAAGTCACTTTCAAGAAGGAGATTTAGGTTTATCTTCTGTAAAAATCAGTCACTCATGACTTGGACAGATTAATGAAGTTCACTGGTAAGTAGATTGCCTATAAAATATGTTTCTTCTCCATACTGATTTTAGGCCATACTGTAAATTATTAATTATACAAACACGTGAACAAAGAAGACACAAAAGTTGTTTCCATTCCTTCAATAAGTTTGGGATTCGGGTGCTGTTACTTTGACAGTTGACATGGTATGAAGTAATTGATGTTGAACATAAGTGCAAAAATGGGTGGTCTTCACAGAAAGCTGGTGCTCACTAAACACTTAAATTGTTGTGCTTTCAAGGTTAAGTAGAAACATAACCTAACCAAAAATAGCCAAAACCTGGAGAAGCTTTTGATACACTCAGTGGAACTATGAGGTGAAAATCTTTAAGGCTCTAAACATCCATATACAAGTGCAAATGCCAGATGTTGATATATGAAATGAATGTTGAAACAACACTAACAAGTAATAGGGTTCAAATTTCATGACAACAGACGATACAACTCTCATAATATGCAAAGAATAGTACCAGAAGCAGCAGCACCACAAACTACTCCCCAAACCAAAGGAGGCCAAGTAACAGGCTTTGTTAATTGCAGACGAATCTTCCATTTATTCTGCAGAATAAAAATAGATTCCTGCTAAATTATTTAATTTTCAACCACCTTGTTCATAAATAAAAAATAAGTGTTGCAAAAATCATTATAGGAGAAATACTTCAATTTTGGAAGGTCATTCTGAAGCAACTATAACTTGCCTCAGAAAATGAATCTTGGGAAACAGTTCCTAAAATTAAATGCCGAATCTATTCTAACAATGGCATATCTATAGATATATGGTTTTCAATGGACTCACAGTTTCTTGCGCAGCTCCCTTAATGCCAAGAAGCTGATTAAAGCTCGACCCACTAGCGGCCGGCGCCGTATCCGGTGTCTGGGATTTAACTACAAAATACATGAACAAAGCAATAATCAAAAACCTCAAACCCCGTATAAACTAAACTCTTTCCGAACTCCACAACAGCAACAACAGTAAAAATAAATAAATAGAGTAAGCAAAGGAAACTCAAAAAACCTTCGTTCGCCTTAGGGTCCTGTGCTCTCACAGTCAATCTCGGCGCTGAAAAATTAACAAACGTTTTAGACCAATTAATAACTGTATGTGATTTTCAATAACATAGCCTTGGAATAAGCAAAACTAAGCCCAAATCACATAGTTTTGTTGCTTCAGTTTCCCAGCAACCAAACGGAACAATTAACAAGAAAAATCAGACAAGAAGTTAACTCACTGCTAAATGAAACTGAAATGGGAGGAAATCCGGACCGAGTTCGAACTCGATCGTTGCAGTCGATACTGGAAAATCTAGTAGATAAAACTGTGTTCAGTACGGACGACATTGATGAAAAGACAGAAATTTTCTTTTGTTCCTTTCAGTGGGAAAAGAATCTGAGCGTTGACTTCGACGGAGACAGGACTTAAGTGAACTAAAACTCAAGAGGGCTATAAGTTTGGTTGAAGGACAAACACCTCCCAATAACTCTCTGAAATACCATTTACTTTGTTGCAAAAAAGTTTTCCAACAAAATTCTCTTATAATTTTTATAAATATTATTTATAATTTAGTTAAAATATTTATAATAAATTTTTTAAATTATAAAAAATAATAAAAATATTTTTATTAAAAATAAATATATTTTTATTACATAAATTTTTAATTTTTATTATACGAATTTTAACTTTTAATCTATAAATTTTTAAATTAAAATAATTTAAATTTAATTTATAATTTTTATTCTTTAATTTATAATATTTATACCAAAAAATTTATAAATTACTTTTTAAAAGTTAAATTTAAAATATATTTATTTTTTATTCATATAAATTTATGAATTTATTTCTATTTTATAATTTAAATTTATAAAAATTTATAATTTTATATTTATATTTATATTTAATAAAAAAAATTAATTTTTTTTAAATATAAAATTATAAATTAAACATTTTTAAAGTATAATTATTATAATCCTTTAATAATTTAAATAAAAATAAAATAAATTTTTATAAATTTAAATTATAAAATAAAAATAAATTTATAAATTTTTGTGAATATAAAATAAAAAATTTTAAATTTAATTTTTTAAAGTTAAATTATAAATTTTTTACTATAAAGTATTATAAATAAAAATTAAATTTATAATTTTAGATTTAGATTTAATAAATATTTTTAAAAGTAATTATGAATATAAAATTATGAATTAAATTTTTTATAGTATAACGTATTATAAACGTTTAATAATGTAAATAAAATATTTAAATTATTTTTATTTAATTTTTTTAAAATAAAAATAAAATAAAATATTTACAATTTTAAATTATAAAATAAAATAAATTCATAAATTTTTATGAATATAAAATAAAAATATTTAAATTTAATTTTTAAAAAAATTATGTATTTTTAATATAAAATATTATAAATTAAATTTAAAATTTTTTAAAAAAAATAATTATTTTACTTTAAAAGTTTATAAAATAAAAGTTAAAGATTTATGTAATAAAAATATATGTTTTTATGTTTAATAAAAAAATATTTATTAATTTTTAAATTATTAATATAAATATTTTAATAAGAAATAGATAATATTTAAAAAATTATCCAAAAATTTTTGTCATAAATTTTTTTTGATAAAAATAAATATTATTTAAAAAAATTATAAGATGTTTGTCATTGTTAATGGTAAGTCTACAGGGAGCAGCAAAGCTTCTTGCGGGATGCGGAGAGGGAAGAGGGGGGAATGAATTGGGTACGTGACGTGATTTGGTTGGTGATTTTTGGGTTCACGGAGTCAGGTCATGCTTATGGACGACGTCGTACAGCTTGCAAACGCTGAGCGACCACTTCTCCTACTTTCTTTTCTAGTATCATCATTTAGAAAGCATTTATTTATCTTTCTAAAAAGATCATTCATTTAAAAAATGTAAAAATAATTTTTTCCCCCTCCTGGTCCGGGTAAACCAGAACAGGATCTGGCCATTCATTCAAGAAAAGGACTTTCTTGTTTTGAAAAGACGATCCCTCAAAACAGGATCCTGGCCCCTTCTATAAATTATGTCTCGTTAAGAAAATTATTTGTGGGATAGAGAATTTTTTATTTAATTATTTGAATTTTGATACTTCTATTATATTTTCATGTAAAATTAAAAATTAAGTAATTAATACTAATTTTTAATAAAATTTATTTGTTTCATTAATATTTATGTCTAACATTTTTATCCCAACAATTAATATAAATTTTAAAGCTCAATATCTAACAATCTTTTTGTTATTATTTTTTAAGTAAAGTTTTTTGAAATAGTATTTTTTTAGATTAGAGCTTATAACAAAAGAAAAAAATTAATTGTATCATCATTATGAGTAACTTCTAATAAAATTGTGTAATTGTCTTAATAGATAAATTTTTAAAAGTTATATTAAGAGAAAAATATGTAAAATTTTAAAATAACATGAGAGCATCTCAAATAATTGTATCCTTAAAAAGATTAAAGAAAACTCAATTTTCAAAAATATAAATTTTTAAACTTTTAAATAATTCAAAAATTCTTCTTTAAATAGCAACTTAACGATGTTGTAGTTCTAAAATATAGCCCGATTCAAGAGTCTATGTTCAAACTATGGCTTGACCTAGAAGAATGACACACAATAAAAAAAATAAAAGAAGATAATATTAACAAATAAGTCGAATTTGTATAAAATATTACTTATGAAAAGATTAATTTAATGCTATAGAGCCTGTAAATATAAAGTTTAACTAAAGTACAAAGAGCAGAGTTTGCTAAGAGGGAAAATACAATGAAAGAGGACGGTGGTGAGTTTACTTGACAAAAGAGAGATATTCACAAATAAAAGAGAGAGATTTATAAGACAAAAGAGAGAGAGAGATTCACAAAACGTAAATAAGCAGGTCATAAATATTTACAACATACATAAACTAGAGATAAGGCCTCAGATATTTACAAGATGTGAAGTAGCAGATCTCAAGGAGAACTTAGACTTAAACATTCATAAGATGTGAAGTAGTACATTCAAAAAGATAACTCAACGGGTCTCAAAGAGATATTCATAAGATTTGAAGTAATAGGCCTCAAAGAGATAACATGGACTCAAATATTCATAAGATGTGAAGTAGAATGCTTCAAAGTGATAATCTAGCAGGCCTCAAAGAGATATTCAGAAGAAGATGTGAGACTGCAGGCCTTAAATATTCAAAATGAGGGAGATAAGGCATCAAATATTCGTAAGATGTGAAGTAGCTGGTTTCAAAGAAATATTTACAAGATAAGGTAATATGCTTCAATTATTCGCAAGAAAAATAAGGAAAGAGATAAGGCTTTAAATATTTCACAAGACGCCAGATAGCAAATCTCAAAAAAAAAAAAAAAAAAAAAAAAAAAAAAAAAAAAGAACATTCACAAAAGAGATAAAATGGGGAGATAAAGTTTCAAATATTTATATATTTTTAAGGTAAAAGGTAGCAAACCTCAAACATTCTCAAAGAGATAAGGTCTTAAATATTTACATTTTCATATGCAAATCTCTATAATAATATCCTAGTGATAATATACTTCATGGCATGTTTAACAATTTCATTATATGTTGTTACTCATATTTTCACTGTATATTTGCCTCGCTTCATTTAGTTTAGCTAGATTTTTAATTGATTTAAGTTTGAAATGTGGATATTTTGAATTTAAATGACGGCTTGATAAAAGACAACTAGAGATTCGATTTCCTATAGTTCTAACTGATGAATACATTGAGCTTACAAATTGATTAATTTATGCTCATAAGAGGGAAGAAAAATGTATTCTTCAGAATAATACTTCAATCGTTGTTTCGAGCTTGCGAATGTTGTTGCAACCTGTCATGAGTTTTTGTTAATCATTATCAGCTACTGAATTTTGCTAAGAAATGAAAATCAGTGGCCATTATCGTAGCATGTTGCAAGGGAGCAGTTAGCTTGACAGATTATGCTAGATTCTCAAGGCAACAATTTCATGAAGTTCTTCAAAATGCATTGACGATATATAGAAGAACAAATGCTAAAGAAAATGCAGCAATGATTGAATGCTCAACACGAGTATTCTCATTACTCTCCAGGTCAAGGTAATGAGTTGTGATAAAGGGAATAAAACGAAAATGAGAGAAATGAACATGCAAGAGACTTCATTTAATTTTTTATTACTGAGCTGGAGACTCTCTATTACTAGAAACTGAGAGACTTTTGTAAGTTTTAGAATGTGGTTTGATCCAAGAGAATCTATGTGCTAAGTATGACCCAATTCAAAAGAGTGACATGTGGCAAGAGAAATATAATTGATGAAGATGGTATTGAAAAATAAGTTGAATTTGTATAAAATATTACTTGTGAAGAGATCAATATAATCTTTAAAAGGCAATCCTACTCCCACTAGCCTATAAATGGGACATTTAACTAAAGGAGAGGGCCGAACTTGGCAAGGGAAAAAATATAATCATACGGGAGAGGTGGTGGTCTACCTGATAAGAGGAAGAGGCTTTCATTTATCCGACGAAAGGAAATATTCATGATATGTGAGCTAGTCGCGATTTGCCTGGCAAAAGGGAGATATTCACAGTTGTCTACAGAGACGAAACTCTATAATTAAATCATATTGATAATAAAAATATTACAATCTTTATAATAAAATTCTATTGATAATAAAAATATCTGTACCATTTTTTTTACGTAGATATAGGCTAAATGGCCAAACCACGTGAATTTGTTTGCCTTTATCTATTTTTTATATGTTTTTAATTGTTTTCATTTACAAAAATAAATTTTCTGTTGATTTTCAACAACAAAAATTGAGAGTCAAATGATACAAAAAAATATTTAAAAGAGTTTTTAATATTAAAAATATTCTTTTAATGAGTAAAAAAAACAAAATTAAACATAAAATCAATAAAAAATTTATTAATTTTGGTTCTAAAATAAGAAATTACTTTTTTAATATAGAAATTAGGAGGTTTTTAAAAAAAATATCAACCATGCACATTTCCACTTTAATTTATGAATAAAGACAATAGCCCTAACAGCAAGATATTGGGCCTCAGAGTCCAATCCTTGTCTTGCAAATGAAGCCCAATTCAGACCGTCTAGCCATTATTAGTCGATTCAATGGGCCGATTCATGCTCAGGAAGTTCCTAGTCTTCGGGTCTTATATTTATTTTCATCTATTTCTTTTGGTTACGTAAATAAAATCACTCTTCTTCAATCCCAAGTAAAATTTCAATCTTACAAGTCTTAAAAGATCTTAGCAATTAATTTTTCTCATATACAGTTTAGCTGAAGGGATACTCTGAAACTAAAGATGTAATTGTCTAAACCATTATAGTAATCATCTTGAGTTTGATTGGGGTTTGGTTACAAGAAAGCGAAAAAAAATAAAAATCTAACAAATATCCCGTTGCTTTAACTGCTTTTATTAAGAATAGCTTATTAAAATACGTAGAACAAAATAAAAAAATCTTGGGAAAAATTATAAATTCTTTGACTTTTTGGCACATTTCATAATTTTCAATTCAGCCTTATGAAAGCAACGTTTTGTAGCTTGGCCAATAACTGTACGCCCCAAAAAAACAAATCTGATAGATGGGGTGAAATCCTTTGTAAAAAGATTTTGGATTTCATGAGCATTTATCAATGAATAAATAAAAGATTGATGTGATATTAAAATACTAATATATTCATTAAATAAATAATTTCAATGTACTGTTGGGGATTATTAGCAATATCTAATCTATATAAGATTTATGAAGTTGCCCATATACCCACTTTCGTATTATTGCTTTTAATAATTGCTTGCTTCAAACTTTAATCTTATTATACACGAATCTATGACATAAGGTTGATAATGAACGAGTCGATTGAGTTCTCCTCCTCCACTTCTTTTATATGCTTTAACGGATTTCGACTTGGACAGTTTTTGATGATTTAAGTTGCTTGTCTTATAGGACTGGAAAAACTTCGCAAGAAAAAAGATTGCTCCTTTAAAGGATGAGTTCAAGAATTCTCCTGGCCATATTCGAGTTATAGGATATGCGTGACATTGTTGATTTCTATTTTTGAAAATAAGATTAAAAGAAGTATTAAATAAATATCAATTGTAATTGAGATTATTATTTTTTATTAATTTAATATTTAATAATTTTATCCCACAATAATTCAATCTCAAATATAGCCTTCCACCTTAATCCATTACAGTTATAATTTAGAAATTGTAAGTTGAAGTATTTTATATTAAATCCTAAAACTCAAAAACAAATGACTTACCTCTACTTTACTTTACGTAAGTCAAAATAAAATTAAAGAATAAAAGTAATAATTAGTTGCTTAGCATTTAAAATTATTATGACTCTAGAAATATAATAGTAATATGAGGAAAATAACATTATTTCAGTGTTGATATAACCATGATTATTATTATTATTATTTTTTTTATTTTTATGAAAAGAATTAGTACTATTCGCATTTCTTTTGATGGTTAGCTAAACCACACTAGCTGTGGTTAGAAGGAATGTCAAAAAAAATAAAATAAAATAAAATTGCCTCTTATGTTATTTGTGATAGTTTTCAAGTAATTTTATAACAAAAAGTTATTGGGATTTAATCAAAAATACCTGCTATCTGTATTAAGAATTCAAAAATACTCACATAACAAAATTTCATTAAACAATGACCATAACTAATTTTCTCGAGCAAAATTATCCCTATATTAATATATTATTTACAAAATTATCTTTATTATTATAAAACCTAAGTACTCTATCCATTTACTTTCGAGCATAATGAAAACTTTCGTACTCAAAAATAAACTTCAGAGGATGAAAAAAAATTTGGGTTCAAAAGTATACTTTCAAGCATAAAGAAAATAGTTATGTTCGAAAGTTGCACTTGTGAGCTTGAGAGAACTTTTATGCTCAAACTCAAAAGTGCAATTTTTTTTTTGGTGAATGTTTCTACTCATTTTCAAGTATAAAGATTTTTCTTCCCTTTCAATTTGTTTGAAAGTGCTGTAAAATAAAAATAATGTCTGACCATTAAAGTTTATTTTTTATTTCTCACATACAAATGATCTTTGTTATAAAATTAAAAAAAAAAAAAAAACAATAGAACACTATTTTTTATAATAAAATTTGTAATTTGTGTGATTTTATTAAAAATAGATAGGTAAAATGTGTAAAAATTTATGTAGATATAGAGATACAAAGTCTTAAAGTGGTTATCAAGAGTAATTTGGGCCCAAAAATAATGAGGAGAGTATTTTTAAATGAAGTTTTGTTACGTGAATACTTGATGTAAATAGTGAGTATATTGAATCCCAAAGATATTTGGTTTTAAAGTTTAAGTTAATTCTAATGATTTTAACTACTAAAAACATTCTAATATGTTAGTTTTTTTTATTGGTTTGTACAAAAAATATATAACATTTTATTATATATTTACAATTATATTATGATAAGTGTAGTTTTTATGAATCAATTTTAATGATTATTAATAATTTAAACCAATCACTTTTTTTATAAATATATTTATAAATACAGATTTTATTTTTATTGCACTATAATACAGCGATGATAAAATCTAAATTTATAAATTTGTGTAAAATAAATAAATTTATTTTTATAATATGTTGAGAGTTTTTTTGAATTCATCTTTCCTGTTCCTAATAATCTCTGCAAGTAGGCGGCTCGACTCCGTACCTGGTGCTAGAAATACCTAGTTGATCTCAACCATAGCTAGCCAAAAATGAGAGATCTGGAATGAAAATCAAAGCACATTTCTGAAGACCTGATAGAGTGTTCCATCGCATTTAAGGCCTAGGACACCATACCCTATAAGCTGTTGGTATTTATTGTGTCACCCTATTCTGGCATGTGCTGATGGTGAAATGACCTGTCAATTGCCCATATCAACCACCTTTTGTTCAATTAGACTTCTATTCTTCGATGTTACACGTATAAAAGCCATTATAAATATTGGTTCCGTTGTGTCAAAAAGAATTCTTTCAAAGAGAGAGAGAGGAGAACCATTTAACAAAAAAAAGATCTTTCCCACAATACCCCTGCATTAAGACATTCTTGAATCCAATAGTTCGGGTCGATAAAAATTGCAAATACATTATTTTTTATTTTTCTTTTATGCTCTATAAGCCCTTGACTAGACACTAACTTAGGCATCGGAGTTTACACGCCTGTAAATTAGCTTTACTCCTAGTCATTTTATTTTTATTTCAGGTATCACCCACCAAGTCTCTACTCGAGATAAAAGCTCGCACATCCCAGCTGATCAAATAGTAGCAACGATATAATCTGTGTGATGTACTAAAATTTTTACCTTAGAAAAATTTAAGTATTAACAATTAGCGCTGTCTATAAAGAACGTATTAAAAGCCCTTGTTAAAACTTTACAGTGTATTTTATGTGTGAATGATTGGGTATGACCGCAATCATATTTCTAAAAGAATACAAATAGAGAAGGACATGAACCCTATCCATCATGTTGATAAAGGAAATGCCATAGAGTCCTCTAATAAAAATAAACTCTAGAACCATATTGTTGCACGATCAGCAAGCAGAGCAACTGCTAGAATTGAAGAGTGTGGATTATGACAGCTAGAGGTGAAGCTAAAAGAATATAGAAATAAGCAAGTATAGGATAGCCAAAAAATACATGCGTTAGAGCAAGGAACAGGCAATTGAAAAAGAAGGCCTTGAGACTAAAGATGTTGATTTAGGAGCAGCATAATAAAGAGAGGTACCAGCTAATGCCAAAAGTCTTGCAACCAATGGCTGTTGACGTCGTCCAAAATTTGACGGAAAGAAAAATTTTAAAATAGAGTCTCTATTTATCCAAATAATAGTGGGATAGATCACCTAAAAAATTTAGATTCCAAGTTCGGGGGGTTGATTAAATGTAGGGAAGGTGTTAGGCACCCTACAACTTCCGTAAAAACGGTTACCAAAAATATTGATCTTGAATTTTCATTTTT
>JAWDEX010217285.1:0-10167 GCA_035221805.1 Trichilia hirta
TATAAAAAGGTAAAGGATAAGAGATATTACCTGAGATAAAATTTTTACAAAAATAAAAATCTGCAACAAACAAACTTACAAAGGACAAAATTGGTTATGACACTAACATAAAGAAGACTAGTGTCAGTTGTGGCATTGGTTATGGTTGGGGAATAAAGATCAGTGCTAAACTTGACACCAGTTATAGGGCTGATTATCCTCAAGTCATGCGAAAGGTTTGAAAAATCTAAAGATTAACACCGAACCTTTTATAATTAGCATTAAATATCATCAAAGTTTTAAAATAAAAAATTTGTATTGTCCTAATTTGAGTAGGATTTGTCCTTAATTTTAGGAAAAAATGATAAATGGATGATTTTTGTACGATTAAAGTAAGAAAATATAAGAAACAACAGAAAAAATCAAAGCAACCATTCATTAGAGAATCAAGACTTGTTTAATTTCTTTCATCTTTACTCTTTCAATTTTTTGAATTTGATTTTTTTAATTGAAGTATCAATGATGAAAAATATTATAGCTAACTAAATTCTAATTAGGGTTCAAGGTATTAACCTTGTTAAAATTTTACATTATGTATTTATGAATGAATTATTTTAAGTTTTAATTTTATTCATTCAATTGTTTTGATTTATTTTCTTTGTAATCATTGTTATTTTTGTGTTTGATCACCAGAAGGATAATCTTAGAGTTTATGTGAATTACGGATGAAAGAAATACAAATTGGACACTAAAAAATAAACATGGATAATTGAAAATAGATATATCTCTTAGTATTTATAATATTTTACAAAATTAACTCTAATCTTAATTGGCTATGTTAATAAGCGAAAAATTGACTAATAATCTTTATTAATAAGGTATAACATTATTATTCCAGCAAAAAATCAATGTGATAACTCAATTAATTGATATTCAAAATATTAATTGTTTATGAATTCATAATCCTTAAAAATCCTAACTTTTGCAAGTATTGTCTCTTAAATTCTAACTGTTGTTGATGATTAGTTTAATTTACTATTTTTAATTAATTTTGTCGCAATCAATTCTTTGTTTTATTTATTTGATTTCTTAGAGAATAGTTACTTAATTTGTTCCTTTGGGTTCGACATCTTAAAATACTTTTAGATTTTATTACTATAATCAGGCATTTGTAGAAAATTCTGATCATAATTGTTCCTAAAGTGTCCTTCCTTATGATAATAAATGCTTTAAATTTCTTTCCACTGGCTTTGACCTTTACTACTTCTTTTCTTCATGTTCCCGTGTCACTGTACTTCTCCTTACATTCAGCTCTTTACTCAAAGTGCTTTCTTGAAATAAATGTTTTCAACTTAGCTTCTTAGAGCTCAATGCATTCTTGACATCATCCATAGTCAACAAAAAGCTACCATAGAACAGGGTATCTTTAAAGTATTTATACAAGAGAGGAAGTAATGTTAGTGCTAGAAGAGCTTAATCCTCATCTTTTACTTCTACATTTATTACCTCCAAATCTAATATTAGTTTGTTAAACTTATCAAGCTATTCTTTTACCAATCCTCCTTCATCTAGGTGGAAGGCATACATCTCTTTTTTTTAAGTACAACTTTTTTGCCATAAACTTCACCATATGTTTGTCCTCTAGCTTTAACTAAATACTTTTGCTATAGTTTTTTTCTTAAGACTTCTCTCATAACCTGGTTGAGTAAAAACAAGATTATAGTGATACGTGCCCTTTTCTAGATTTCATTGTCTTTAATCTCTTTAGACTCTTCCTTATTAATTGTTGAATCCAAGCCTTTATTCTCAAGTAAGGCTTGTATCTTCATCTTCCAAATATTAAAATCCTGTTCCATTGAAAACTTTTAATGTTAAACTTGTTGTTTCCTACTATTCATCTTCTTTACTTGCTCAACCTGACTTTGATACAAATTGTAGAAAAACAAGTGCCTTGATACCACTTGTATGAACTATGAAATTCCAGCAAGATATCAATTCCTAGATTATAATTGTTTATAACCTTTAAGAACAAAAGAAAAAATCATATAACAAACCAAACCTCAACAAACAAACAACAAACCACTCAAGAATACACAAATTAATCAGAGAAGAAGTTTATATAAATTCAAAGAGTTCAAAGAATACAAGAACAAATATGGTTATTTGGACAACTTACCAACTTTAAGGTGCCTATAAAAACTTTTCTTAATCCTAGAGAATAGGTCTATATCGTTTCTTGTTTGTCCCTAACCTAGAAAACATCTAGTCTTTATAAAAGGAACAAATATTTGTCAAAATAGATCATTATTCTATTGTAATCTGAAAATTGGGATGACTTGATAGAACAACTTATGCAATTTGTTTAGCTAAATTTCACACTACTATCTAGAATAATTTGATACTATCGAACGAATTCTCCAATTTATTCGACTGAATTTAATAAAGTATTTTGACTTCTGAATCTTTTATTTTGTTTGAACAACACTCTTCATCCATTCAACCAACCTATATTTCAACTCAAACTTGAATCATACTTCAACAAGAAGTATTACTTCATAATTTCATCTCGTAGCTCAGAACTTTAGGAAATCAATTTCATACATAAGGAGATTCATTATCCCATTATGCAAAATTCTTCGTTAAATAATTTTCAGCTTGGATATGTAAGAGGAAGTTAAATAATCAAACCATATCATTACATAATTTTCAGCATGTATATGTAAAAGTAAGTGACATCATCAAACCATAAAGAGACGTGTGAAAGCATTTTATAGTGGTGAAGCTGCTGACCTTATACCAATGAAGAACGGCAAGATGGATAAACCCTGTTCTTTGCAATTTCTTTGTGAGCTAATGTTTGTGAATCTAAATGCTTGTCTCAAGAAGATTGCTCTCGAAGATGTGATCCTCAGCCATCACATTTGCTAACTTTACAGTTTCTACAGTCAATGTTCTTGTTGAGAATTCCATGCTAACCATTTTGAGAAACTGAATAAATCCTGAGTCAAAAATAGAAAATAAATAAATGAAAATAGAAAATAAACTATGAATCAACTTCTTAGAAACAGTTAAGCAGCCACGGACAAAGTTGTGATAGACAATAAAGAGGCCTCAGGATGAACATTAAGAAATTAAAATGGCAGGAAATAGGAAGAACAGAAATATTGAACTGTAATACAAGCGAAATTTCGCATATCCCATGAAATTGCTAGTTCATGATCAGGTATTAGAAAAGATTGGACTAAGCCGTTATCAACAGTTTCCTCACAACTATATAGAAACAGGGGATATCAAATGGTTTGTGTAGATAGCTATGAGCATATGGCAAACAGATAGTCAACGGAATGCTATCACAGGCTTCCCAGCTAAGAGTAGTGTCTCCTCTTTGCATCCTTAATATGTTGCCTATGGTGTATTTTGTGGTTTCTGATTTCTTAATAAAGAAATTGTTATAATCGAAGGATCCGAACTTAAAATGTACAGAAACGAATGATATAGGGTCTAATCTTCTTAGAAATAAAAAGCGAACGTAACTCTTTGTACCTTTTAATATAATTTTGATGGCTGAACATCAACGTACACCACGATAGGCTTTTCCTAGAGGGATACTTTTTAGGTAATCCTACACTTTCCATGTCAACATCATCACATTTATCTGCTCAGACCTTTACCTCAACATGTATTTTTGCTTCAGGCAATCTACATGTGCTACCGTGTGCCAATAAAGTCCACAAAATATCAGCAACAGAAAACCATTGTCATTGCACGCAACACAAACTAGAGGCATGACAACAGAAGAGTTAGAACCTCTCTTGTTATAATTTAGCTGCCTTTTCTCTGTCATTCTCAGAAACTCCGATGCACACATCCTCGTCCAAGGCATAACGTTAATGACTTTCGTTCATATCATAGAAGTAATGCTTAGTTTGAAATAAGAACGGCCTTCCCTACAACAAGTTAACGCCTTGTTGGCTTACTTATACTGGTGAACCACTTCCTGGAATCAAAATTCTTCAAATGTCACCAAAACAGCCACAAATTGCATGTAAAAATTAATAGAAATTTCTCCCTCGTTGCCTTCTTCTTCCTAAAGTAGAAATAGAAGATTTCAACTAAGCCACTCTTGAGCTTTACTCTGGCATTACTGTAGCCAATAGAAATATCACCAGACAACAAAGGAAAACTTTAATTTCTGAATGAAATTCAACAAACTTAAGGGAATACAACGTCGAGTATCAGCACTAATCAATACGTGCAAAATCTTCAGTGCACAATAATCATGAAAGACATTCTTCCATCACTTTGATTACATCCAAACATCCAAAAACAGACTTTCAATGACACAATTTCAAATAAACCAGTTGTCACCTCTCTTGTTTTCAACACTAAACTAGAAATCGAGTTACAATTACCATACAGCTATCACATTTTGTAGCAAATTAAAAATCAGACAAGTACAACACAACATCAAGAAATGAACCTACAGTACCTTCAGTAGGAGAACTGATTGGTTGAGGATCACAAAACGATGCATACATGTAAGAATCTGATATCAGATAATGCACAATCTTCTTTAATGAAGGAAACATTAAAAAACACTTCTAAACATATGTATATATATATAACACGTTGTCGTAGTTGACTGCCACATTCAAGATTAATGTGACACCCTGCAGCTCTCTTGTTATGCCACGTGTCCCCAACGATATCATCTGCCAAACGGGAACAGTCGTCCTAAGCATTTCACCGTCTTCGTAGTTTCGGCGTAAAAAAAATGCAAATGTGGAACATGGAGAAGACTAAGAGATTTTAGTTAGGAGTTCAAAAGAAGACAAAGTCAAAGAACATCTTGCAGTTCTCTTGTTATTCCACGTGTCCCCAACGATATCATCTGCCAAACAGGAACAGTTTGCTGCAGCATTTCACCGTCTTCGCAGTTTCTGAAAAAAAAGAAAATGCAAATATGGAACATGAAGAAGACTAAGAGATTTTAGTTAGGAGTTCAAAAGAACATGGAGAAGATAAAGTCAAACCCAACGAGAGAAACAAAAGGGGATTGCTCAAAAAAGTTGTGGATTATCTCAAGTTGGATTGTTACATGTTCACTCCTCTGATGGACTCTCCTCCTCCAAAAACCAGTCTGCGAAGACGCTGATAGCCCCAGTGATTTCTACTAAGTGAACGCACAACGAGGTTTTGCTTATTTTTGTTATTTTATGTTTGATTGAAATTATTTTAAAAATAAATAATTAGAAATTTAAATTTTCTGAAGGCTTAGGAAAATGGTAGAGATAAAAATAGAGCAAAAGAAAATAATAACGATTTGGAACAACTAAAAGGAGTTTAGTTAGAATCTGAAAGTGTCTACAACTTATCATAGATGAAAATATTGATTGGGTACAACAATCCCGCCGAATTGAAGGCCTTGGGAGAGGCCTAATTGAAAGGAGTTTAGTGTGAATCTAAATGGGGTGTTTTTTTGGACAACTCATGAAAATATGGGCCCAAGGGAAGGCCTTCTGAGAATGTGTCAATTCTGCTAAAATGCATTTTATTTATTTTTTGTAATTATTATAAAAAGATAACTCAAATCCCACCTTTCCAGTGTAAACATAAAAAATTCTGTCTGTTGAAGAACCTAGCAGTCACAACTTTTAATAATACAATAAATTTATGCTTAATTATTCTTTAAAAACTTGAACGTAGTGCTTGTTTAATTTTTTAAAAATTATAATAAATTTATTAATTATCAATAAAGAGCTGATAATTCACCTCTTTTCACTCTTTAAACCCTTCAAAGCACAAAATGTGAGAGAATATAGATTTAAACATCCGTACAAAAATAAAATATTGATATACATGACAAAATTAAAATTTAATTCTCTTGTTAAATTGATTGTTTGATGTTCTTATCTGAAAGAGTTAAAATTGATTGATTATGAGATTTTTTTTGTAGCTTAGTGCCACATAATTATGCAATAATCAATTGCTTCTTAGATGTAGCTTTAATTTGCTATAATCAATCTTAATGAATCCTTCTTGGTTAAATATGAGATTGAGTAATAAATATAACTTGCAAAAATCTTTTTTCCTTTCAAATGATATTGTTGGTATTCAAATTTAAGGAAAAATCACGTTATACTTTTATTATAATAAGATTTTTGAAGGTAAATTTCGAGAAATTTTTAATAATTGGAACAAAAGATAAAAGTATATAAAAATTTTCTAATTTTGGATTATTTAATTGTAAAAAAAAAATTAAAAAAGCAAAATTGGAGGGATAAAAGTGAAAAATAAATCTCATTAAACATTTAAAAGGCCTTAATAAATCTACATATGAATTTAAATTCAAGCCATTTGATAACATAAATACAATTTCTATCATAAATTACCAAATATTTGATCTTCTATTAGATGTGTATAATATAAAGATGGTAATTTTTATATTATGTTGTTTATTTTCTGAAAAAAAAATACAAGGATTCTTTACTTTTTGTTATTTTATCTTTATTATTGCTTCATTATTATTTTTTTTTTATGATGAAGAAATTCTTATACTCAGTCATCACTGCGGCAGCCGACTATGTACGAATCAGACACTCACCTTTTTAGGATACGTGTTTATAGATCATACAATATTTATCTTGAATTAATTAAGATCATATATAGGGACTACACTGTAGTGGTACTAAATACAGGATAAAATTTTGACTGCACCATGCTTTTGTACTTAGATGTACTTTAAGAGATTTGAATATAGGACCAGCATAAATGTTCTTCCAGAATAGAACTATCCGACTATACCTAATGAGTGCATTTTATTATAATCTTGAGATTAATAAAAATTTAACGTGGTGAATGACTTTAAAAGTGTGAATTTAAATCTTTTACATTAGATATAAGTGTACAAAAATTTTAATTTAACTAAAATTCATAGCATAAAAATTGCAAACCCTTTATTTTAAATATATTTATAAGACTAATTTAAATTTAGTACACTTCACCTTAAACATGCAATTCGAAAAAATATCTTATACCTACTTTTTAATTTTCTTTTAAATTCAATCTTTCTTGGTAAGATTTGATACCTCTGACTGCACACCACTTATAATTAATTATATTTTATTATTTAAAATACAATTTTTATTATTTTGAATTAAAAAAGAAAAAATTCATGTGAATTTCGCCCAAATATTCATGACGTCGGTAAAGAGGACAATTCAGTTACGACTCTTTTATTATTATGGATTTTGTTTACTAGTCCTCTAGCCCCGTTTTATATTTATTATTTACAATAATATTTAATATTTAATGTAATAATAAATTTTACTATATTAAAAAAATATAATTATCGAATGTAAAATTTTATTATTATTTTTAATTTTGTTTTACCCAACAACCATCGCACCAATTTAATTTTTTAAATTAAATGTTTCTTTAATGCAACTCTCAGACTGAGACTGATTACCCTAGGACAATGACGTGGCATGTGCCATTTCTTTACAACCTTCGTACTATAAAATTCAATGAATTTGGTATATTTGACAATGAATTATTATTTATTAATTTAACTTTGCACAAAAGAAAAAACAGATTAGGATTGTGTATCTATCTATCCGTCCATATACATTGCCAGGAAGGCACCGTCATAGTCATACGTTTAATGAATAGAGAAATTTAATTTGTTAAGAAATTGTAGTTGGTCCGTAATTGGCATATGAAATTAAAGCAAGGAGAAGATTTCAAAACACATATATTGATGTTAAGAAAAATGGTATATAAATTTATGACTTTTGGTATTAATTAGTCTTAATAGATTAAACAATACTCTCTTAATCCGTGAGTACACTAATTTATATGATCCCATCATGATAATTAATGAGAAAAATAATATTTCATTAACCAATTAAGGTTTTAATACATATTTTTAATATTATTAGAACTAGTTAGATAAATAGGACTAAATATTAAGGACATACATGTCCTTCTATCATAAATATTATGATGAGGATGGTGAGAGCATTTATGAGAAAAAGGTTACTCTCACGTTGATTGAAGAAAAGATGACTGTGAGTTATACGAACAGAGGTATACAACTCCTTAGGTAAGCCAATTTTTTAGTGTTATATTCGAACAATTTTTGTATCATGTGATATCAGAGCTGGACTTAATTGGAAAGCCAGGTGGACCGTAGGGTGGATCCTAAAGTTTGGATGTAGCTAAAAAGTTTAGTGAACCGTAGAATGGATTCTAAAATCCACGAGTTTGCAGCTTCCATCAGGTAAGGGGAGTATGATGAGAGAGTGTAGAAGACATCTTCCACATCAATTGAGGACGAGATAGTTAGTTATATGCAAGGGAACAACAATTCCTGAATAATATTCAGACAATCCCTACGTTATGGGGTAAAAAGATCGTAGATTAATTTCTGAAATTAATTTAATTTAAAGTAAAAATATTATATATTACGTTTACTACTTAATTAAAATTCTATAAATTGTTTATTGCATGAAGGGTCAATTCGAATTAGTTTGCAAGTAGAGAAATTTGAATTATATTTTCAATTAATTAATATTAAATGAAATCATTAATTTACTTTGAAAATAATATTTCACGCGTAGGACTTGGAATCCACAAATTACAAAATTTGAAATCCTAAAATTAAGAAAAAATAATTTGATTCAAAGTTAAAATATTATATATTACATATATCACTGACTTGAAATTTTATAAATTATTTATTACAAGAAAGGTCAATTTTGTATTAGCTCTCAAGTAGAGAAATTTGAATTATTTGTTTGATGTTCTAGATTTTACAATTACTTAATGTTAAATGAAATCATTAATTTACTTTGAAAATTATATTTCATGTGTTTGGATCATTTGGGAAATGATATTAATAACTTGTCCAATAACGTCATATAATTATTAATTGTTGGTTCCACGTTAGATATGGTATTCAAATTTATATATATAAATCAATAAATATAATATGAAAGTAAAATTATTATAATATAATAATGAAAATTTTTGTATTATGTTCTTTATTTTTAGAAAGAATACAAGGATTCTTTACTTATTGTTATTTTATCTTTATTTATTGATACTTATATATTATAATCTTGAGATTAATGAAAATTTAATATAATGAGTAACTTTAAATATGTGAATTAGAATCTTTTACATTAATTAGATTTATGTATATACAAATTTTAATTTAACTAAAACCCATCACATAAAAATTGCAACCCCTTTATTTTAGTTAAATTTGTGAGACTAATTTAAATTTAATACACTTCACCTTATACATGAAATTCGGCAAAATATCTTATAGCAACTTCTTAATTTTCTTTTAAATTCCAGCTTTCTTCAACTTAGGGGGTAGGATTTGATACTTGTAACATACCACTTATAAGTAATTATATTTTATTATTTGAAATACAATTTTTATTATTTTTAATTTTAAAAATGATATATAAGTTTCTGACTTTTGGACTAATGTATTAATTAGTCTTAACCGTTTAAAAAAACACTCATTAGAGTTTTAATCCTGAGTACAGTAATTTCTATGTCCTATCATAATAATTAATGAAAGAAATAATATAGGATTACGGGAGTTATTTTGTTAATGAATTAGGATTTTAATGCGTATTTTTAATATTATTAGAATTAATCACATCAATAAAACTAAACATTAAGGACTTACATGTCCTCCTTTCATAAATAGTATTATTATTGTTTAATTGTATTATGGACAAATTGATATTAAATTTTTACTTTATATCTTAAATTTTTGAGATGTTCATTAATTAATTAATTTCTACTTTAGTTTGAATCATGATCGTAAAATTGATGACATTTGATGCGCAAAAATTATTAAAATTTATCTTTAAATGTTATTTAAATTACCAGGTTGAACTATAACTTAACAATGATCAAATATAAATAAATACTTATTATTGTTTCCATAAAAATGTAGTGAAAATTTTAGCATCAACGATTACTAGCAGAAATTAATAAAATGATAGACTTGCTTCATTAAGGAATCAATATTAAAGCAAATAGATATTACACAACATTTCGAGAAAATACGGTCATCATATTAATCAATCAATTAACCATATTCTTCTTGATGTTGTTTATCTATAGAAGAAATTAAAAAAAAAAAAAATATATATATATATATAT
>JAWDEX010217306.1:0-10164 GCA_035221805.1 Trichilia hirta
AGAATGTCTGGTAGCTGATCATTTGAGAGGTAAAGATATCTCTAGATACAATTTTCTCACGTACAAAATGACAATCGATCTCAATATACTTCATCCTTTCATGAAAAACTGGGTTAGAGGAGATATAAAAAGCAACTTGATTATCACAAATAAGTTGGATAGGTCCTTGAGTACTTAATTTCTGATAATAGATGTTTAAGCCAAATCAGTTCACATGTTGCTAATGCCATTGAGCGATATTTTACCTCAGCACTTGACCTTGCAACTACATTCTACTTCTTACTCTTCCATAATATTAAATTTCTACTATATAACATACAATAACCAAAAGTAGACCATTTATCGATAGGAAATCCAGACCAATCTATATTTGAGTAACCCATAATCTGAGAATATGCCTTATACTCAAATGAGTTAGAGATCCTTTGATCTATCGAATATGTGAGTAACTGCATCCTAGTGACTAGAGCATGGAGAATAAAGAAATTGACTTACAATACTTATTGTATAGGAAGCATTAGGCCACATGACAGTAGGATAGTTAAGGTTGCCTATTAGTTCCTTATACCTCCTTGGATCTCTAATATGCTCCTCTAACCTAGCATAAGCTTTAGATTTGGTTCTAAATGAGTATCAGCTGGTCTCGTGTTAAGCATTCCTGTCTCTTGTAATATGTCAAGAGTATATTTTTTCTATGAAATACAAATCCTGTAAGAAGACTGTGCAACCTCAATGCCTGGAAAATATCTCAACCAACTCATACCTTTGGTCTATAAATGACTATGTAAACGCTTCACTATATCAATTATGGCCCTCAAATCATCTTTAATGATAACTATATTATTCACATACACAACCAGATGAATGCATCCACCTGAAGAAAGACGATAAAAGACATAATGGTTAATCTCACATCTAGTCATACCAAACCCTAAACCCCTAAATCATCGAGTTAAAGTGTTCAAACTAGGCGTTTGAAGTTACCTTAAGATCATATACTTTCTTAACCTGCAAACTAAGTAGTGCAAATTAAGTGGGACTCCCCTTGAGCAACAAAACCAAGTGATTGCTCCATATAAATCTCTTCAAACAAATCACCATGAAGGCATTCTTAATATCCAACTAATGCCAAGGCCAATGACGAATGGCTATAATAGAAATAGAAAGAAATAATTGTACTGTAGCAATCTTGGCTATTAGTGAGAATGTGTCGCGATAATCCAGCCCAAAAATTTGAGTATATCCTTTAGTAAAAAGATGGGCCTTAAGCCAATCCATTGAACCATTAGACCCCACTTTCACTGTAGACACCCATCAACATCTTGCTGTAGACTTTGTTGAAGGTAAAGGGACAAGTTCCTAAGTTTTAGTGTTATCAGAGGCAATTAGCTCATCAACCATTGCTTGACACTATGCAAGATCAGATAAGGCCTCTGTAATAGTGCTAAGAATAAAGACAAAAGTTAAAAAAGAAATAAAAGCATGATGACCAACAGACAAGCAATGATAACTTAAGAAATTATAAATGGGATGAGGATTACAAGTGGTACGAGTGCTCTTATGAAGGATAGGTTGACATACTTCTAGCTGGAGATCTTGAGTCATGGAAGAAGAAGTACCAGGGTCTATGGATGGAGCAGGAGAATTGTCTATTGGCAACTTTGTAATACATGGCACAATGTTTGAGCGAGGACGACAATGGTAAACCTATAATAGGACAGGAGGAATGTAAGGACTTGCGGAAACCATTGAGGGTGTAGACTGAAGAAGGCTAGATGGTGGTATAGTCAGAAAAAGCATAGTCAAAACTTGGCACACATAATGTGAAGGGAATGAGGATATAGAAAAATAGGGAGTAGATTCAAAGAATGACGCATCAATCAACATAAAGTATCAATCTAATTCGGGAGAATAACACTTATAACCCTTTTGAAGACAAAAGTAACTGAGAGAAATATATTTGTAAGATTTGGCCAATAGCTTGTCCCAACTAGGAGCGTGATCGTGAACAAAACATGTGATACCAAAAATGGGTGGAAACTAAAGATGGAGTGGCTCATTAGAAAATAAATAGAATGAGGAATCTGACCCCTCAATATTGTGGATGGCATCCAATTAATCAAATAACAAGCTGTGACGATTGCGGCATCTTGAAAACAAACAAGAACATGCATGTCTAAAAGAAGAATGCATGCAATCTCTATTAAATATCCATTTTTATGTTCTGTCACACTTTTGTTAAGGGGTATAAAGACAAGTGGTTTGGTGTAAAATTTTCTTTAGACAAGAAAAGAGTGAAAGGTTACAGATGTGTATTCTCTTGCATGGTCACTCCAAACAATCTTAATAGAAGTATTAAATTGATTACACATTCAACATAAAAGGTTTGAAAATGGAAAACACTTCAAAAACGATCCTTTAGGAGAAAAATCCAAGTACATTGAGAATAGTCATCTATAAATGTAAGAAAATAATGAAATCAAATTTTGGACACGGCTCAATTAGGACCCTAAATGTCTACTGTTTACACGATAGTAGAATGTGTATTCTACTGTTTACATATACATTTCTAACATTTTCGAATTCAATTTTTCACCTAATTGAAGCCCTTATAAATTCTTCCATCTTGTACTAACCCCATTAAAGTAATATTTGAATAATTCTTAGATCTTGTGAAATATGATGCAATATTCCCCTTTTGATCTGTTCCATTTAAATTTGTCATGTTCAACTGGAAATCTAATTCTGAAATCAAGTTTCTTGCAGCGGAGCTTATTGATTCTCAAGTGTATTTGACCAAATTTAATTGTATGGTTTTGTCAAAATTTTATAATCCTTTACTACTTGGCTTTAATCTCAACTAAAAATATTGCGGAGTTGTATAAATGATGTCTGTGTAACCTGCATTCCACTTTTACTGTTGTGCATTTGAAGTGATCACTTTTGTCCTGGAACATCATTTGTGTTCATTTTTTTTTATTGTTTTCTGTCTTTTGTATGTTTCCCATTTTCCTTCTAATATTTAAGAGGATTATCACTCGGGCGCTTTGGACTTTCTGTTGCTTTAACATGGGTTAGTTGTTTGACCAAAAATCTTTCAGGTCTCTCAAACCTTACAAGTTTGAGTTTTAGAAGAAACAACGCAATTACTGCACAAGGAATGAGTGCTTTTGCTGGCTTGATGAACTTGGTGCAATTGGACCTTGAAAGATGCACTAGAATTCATGGTGGTCTAGTCCATCTTAAAGGTATATTTATCTGGGAACGCAATCTGAGTTTTATAATCTATTTTTCTCTCTCTTTTTTGTCATTTATCTCAACATAGCTGTGAAAATACAGCTATATTCTTTAAAATCATTGATCCGGAACCCATATGTGGGAACGGAACTGCTAATATTTGCAAATCCCTTCTTTTGTTCCGTCCCTTTGTCTTTTGTTTTCTTTCGAGGTTGGACATAGATTTGATTTTCTGTGAGAGGGTGGATTATTAGAACTAGCATTTCTAAGGTAGAGGACTTGCTGTGGATGTGTTTGAAACAAGAAGGAGACCTAATTTGGCTTTATCTCGAGATTGATGTGCTCAATATAAAAGAGCCTTGGAGAATATTAATCATTATTTTTTCATTGAATCATTGTGATGTTGCTTGTTCTTTGTGGCCTAAGCTATTTAGGACTTTTAATATGGGTTGGGCAACCTAACTTGTTATTCCCTTTTGTTTGAAAGGCAAGGGAAATGCCATGGTTTGGCTATCTTTTGGGTCTTGTAGGTTGAGAGAAATTTGAGAATATTTGTAAACAAAGTTAGGGAAGAACTTTCACATCTCTAGAACAAATTGAAGTTTTTGCGTTCTCTTTGGGATTCTGTTATTGTAGATTCCAATGATATCCATTTAGTGTGCTTAACTGGGAATCGGCTATAACCTCAAAGGAATTTCTAAAGGCTGTACAAATTTTCATCCTGTTTTTTTCCCACTTAGTTGGGTTCCTTCTTCAAAGAGTTTTGCAGGTTTCATTTTGCTCATTGGGATTTGTTGTCCTTGTTTTTGTGGACTTTAGTCTCTTTACTTGTAAATTTCTCTGGTAGTTAATTTTAGTTCTCCTTTTTGGTTGCTTTTGGAATCAAAACAAATATGTTTGGACCACGAAGAATATTGAAAAAATAGTTTGAAAAAATAGCAATCACATGCTAGACTTGGCCTTTCCGTTGAAAATTTGGATGTATAAAAGAATAAATATGGCATCATAAACTTTGATTTGTGTCAAGTGGGTATGACTGACATAAATGCATAAACAGCGATGTAATATTTTTACTAATGTGTACCATATATCTGGTTTTACAGGTTTAACAAAGCTGGAATCTCTTAATATCAAATGGTGCAATTGCATCACAGATCATGATATGAAGCCTCTCTCTGGTATTTCTTGGCTGGCTTTCTATTTGGATAATTAGTGTTTTCTTCACTCAGTTATCTCTCATATTCTCTCTCCTCTCAACTTATACTATTTGTATAATGCCTGTTGAGATTTCAGTTTGAGAGAGAAGAGAGATGCGTAAAAAGGTGATGTTTGTACCAATGCAGATATAGTAATTTGAAAAGACCACACTGAATGAGTGTGTCTATGAATGGACTTGCTAAATACTCTAATTTCATGCTTATACTCTAAAAGTGTGTTCACGAAGACACTTGCCTCTTCTTTATCAATCTCAGTTTGGAAGGGGTCTTGGGTTATTCTACATATTGAAACTAATTTTTTTATTTTTATTTTGGGAGGTTCTTTTTTTATGCATAGATCTATTGATTTCGACTTGTACATTCAATAGGTACCTTTTTGGGGGCTGTCTTCCTGAAATTGTAGAAATCTGGTTCACTTTTGTACCTTCTTGCCTTTCTTTCTAATAATATTCTTGTTTCCTGTCCAAAATAAATAAATGAATCCCTCTTTGAACATCATGACACTCTTCCTCAAAGCTGAAGCATTGACCTATTATTATATTTGGCTTGTTGCCCAACTCAAACAATTTTCCTCTTCCGCAAGGCCTACAGAAAACCTCCCACAGTGATCTTTAGACTTAATATATACACTGGCATTTTGTTTATCATTAGTAATGTTTGAAGAAATGATAGTTTACCTTATTGTGTTTAATTTTTCGAATGAAAAGGCAAAATAAACTCAATATCCACCATTAGTTTAGTATTATCAAATATTTTCAATAACAATGTCTGCATTTTAGCCTGAATATTTTCTTACACCTCTACACTGTGATCCTCCATTCTTGATTGTAGATTTACAAACAATTTAACCTCGTAGTTCATCAACCAACCGGATGACTCTTAGATTGCATATGCTGTCGCATTAAGACATATGTTATTGTTTTTTTGTTTTTTTTTTCAATTTTTGTAGAGGAAGACATACCTTAGTTATTAAGGATGTTTTCAGTACCATGCTTTACTTGTAGGAATTCTCTTTTAGTTCCTCTACTAAAAGTATAAATTCATTTCTTTTAATTACTGTTTAAATATTATTGATCCATGTATGAAGTAGATTTATGATGTCAATAGTTTGTATGCTGTAAAGTCTAGTGTAAATTTCTGATCTAATCATATTTCAGGGCTTACAAACTTGAAAAGCTTACAAATTTCCTGCAGTAAGATTACAGATATTGGCATTACTTATCTGAAAGGTATTTTATTTCTATCATTTATTATCATGCTTTACATTTTTCCTAGTCTAATTGCAAGTTATATTACTTACCGGGCATATGAGCATTCCACTTTGTGTTAGTGAATGTGGGATTTCGGATGTACATAATATGCTGTTGAATTGTTAAGCTTAATCAAGGTTCCTTACAAACTAGACCAACAAGGACAGAAGACTGATTTAACAGTGTCTTTAAAGGATTCCAACTAAAATAAATTTCAATATAATTTTCAACTCATGAGTGGGGATTGTTCTAAACCTAAAATAATCTGTACGCTCTAACTAAGAAACCTAACCAGTGACAGGATAACTAGATTAAAAGTATGGACTATAGCCTTGTCTTAGTTTAGAAATTTTAAAAATAATGAACTCAACTCTTCTATTCCCACTTGCGCAGTAAGCAATGCCTTTATATAAGTTAAAATAATCTTAATTTTAATTACACAAGAAATAGTGGTAATCTGAACTAAACAAGAAATTACGATTAAGAAAAGAGTTTGACCCTAATCTACTCTTGACATATATATAATTTTAACACTCTCCCTCAAACTCAAGATAGGTACTTTGACTTGAGTTTGTTGAATTTGTCCAACAAAAGTAGTGGTGTTGTTTGGCCGTGCTCGAGGATGCATCGTTCAATAGTAGCGACATCGTTCGGCCATGCTTAGGGATGCGCCGTTCAATAGAAGGGTAGCAGTAGTGTTTGGCGATGCTCAGGAACACACCATTTCTGATGATGAACAAAGAATAACGGCATCGTTTGAAGATGCTTAGGAAAGCGTCATTCCCAATGTTTGAATGAAAGATGACAGCGTGCTTACGGATGTGCTCTAATGAAAGGTAATGGCATTGTTCAAGTATGCGCTCTTCTTAAAGTTGACTGAAAGATGGACACGTGCTCATGAATGCATCATTCTAGTATGCACTCTTCCCGATATTAACTGAAAGGTGGCGGCATGCTCATGGATGCACTCTAAGAAAGGGTAGTGGTGTTGTTTTGGTACATGCTCTTCCTGATATTGATTGAAGGTCGGCAAGGTGCTCCCGGACATGTTCTAATAAAAAGTAGCAACATCGTTTTGGTACGCGCTCATCTTGATATTGACTGAAGGATGATCAACGAAGAATGACCAAATGAACCAAACTAAATCAACTGAACCGAACCAAATTGAATTGGATGAACTGAGCTGGACCAAATTGAGCTGGATGAACTGAATAGGACCAAATGAACTAAACCAAAACTTGACTCCAACCAACTTTCCTGAACCAAAATTTGACTTAAACCCAAATTCATGTAGAGGCAGCAGACAGCAACGATGATGGTTAGATCTGGAAGATCTCAGGCGGAGGAATTCAATGGTGGTGGCAGGTCAATGTGAATTGTCGTGGTTGGTTGAAAAAATCAAAACAAAATTACAATTTTTAGGTTTTTCGATCTCTTCTCGACAAGTTTCGACAAAAATCGATGGTACAGAAGGTTGGAGTTTGTTCACCGGCGTCCTTGGAGCTAAATGGTGATTGCCAATTGATGAATAGTGATGGGCAGTGACAGCAACCAACAATAAACAGTTAGGATTTTCATGCATTTCTAGTATCGTACACAGTGGAGAATCCTCAGGATTTATTCTTGATCTTTTTTTGAGTTTAATGAAAGTCTTAGAATGATGGATGACTTCTAGTGACAATTGCCAATGGCTACATAGACTTCTGATCTTTTCGCAGCGTTCCCAACGTAATACATGATGTAGAATCCTTAGGATTTGTTCATCCACTTCCTCTCAGTTAAATGAAAGTCTCAGAACAATGAACGATTGTTGGTGGCAATAGCTGCCTAGGTTAATAGCTAGGGTTTTATGGCTCCAATACTATCACAGCTCAATTTTGTCCCACTAATTTTATTTGATTAAATTCCTCAATAGGCAAAATTAAAATTATTAATTTTTAAATTTAAGTGCTAATTTTGGAAATTAATATAAAGATTTAAAGGAATTAATTGAATAAAAATAGAATTAATTATACAATAGGACTAGATTACAAGATTTCTAAAAGTTGGGTTTTGATTACAGCACTCAAGAGCCAAAATCTCAAAGGAAGAGGACTCAATCGAAGATTGGGAAGTCAAAATTGGAATTGGAATCCATTAATTCCTATTGGATCATTGTAATAAAGGAAAATCCATATTTCCTTTTCAAATTTGGAAGTCAATGTTGGAAGAGTTATGTAGGTTTCTATTACAAAAAGAAGGCATGGTAACTATGACTTTCCTTTTCCTTCTTTCTAAATTGTTTCCAAATGAGCAAAGAGGGAAAAGGAAGGCATGGCAATTGGAAAGGAAGGTTAAGGATTCCTTAAGGGTTGATTCTTTGAAAAATATCTGTTACAAAAGGAAGGCGATGGAAAAGGAAAATATAAAAATTTACTGTCCTTTATTTCCTGCCAAAGGAAGGATGGGAGCTTGCCTCCATAAAAAAGGAAGAACACACAAATTATGGGGAGAAAAAAAGAGATACACGCAAAAAGAACATCTTGAAGACAAAAAAAAATTCAAAAAAAGAAGAGAAGATTCTCATTTAAATGAAAGAGAGAAAACATAGATTTTTATACATTGTCCAGTTTTCATTAAATATTTAATATGGATTCGTCAACCGTTGGATTAAGCTTAAATTTGGTCTAAAAAACCCTAAGATCTTGTTCTATAATTTGTACAGTACAGATGGTGCTTTGTGGTCACTCCAGATTTAGTATTCACATTTGTGGATCTTCTTATACTGTCCAATTTTCATTAGACATCCGATATGGATTTGTCAACTGTGAGATCGAGCGTAAATTTGATCCAGAAGTTCCTGACATCTTGTTTTACAATCTGAACGGTACAGACAATGTTTCTACGACTTTAAATCCATTTGATGAACAATTCACATTTTTAGATAAATTTTCTGTCCTTTCTTAATTTATTCTTTTTCAATTTAGCAATTTGAAGTGGTGGCAGTATGAATTTTTTTTTTCCTAGTGAAAGGTTTCACAGATTATAGTGGTGGCAAAAAATAAAAAGGATGAAACCTTAATTTAAATGGATTTTTGTTATTTGCAATTTTGGATCAAAAGAGGGAATGTTTACATTTTACTCCATAACAATTCTTTACTTTTGTTTGTGTTTAATTTCCTTGCTCAAGAGTAATAATAAAACTTTTAATAAAAATTAACTAAGAGAAAGAACATCTAGGATGGTTTTACCCTCTACTTAGTTAATTAAGATTTTAATAATCAAAATTAGTCTACTTAGTTAATTAAGATTTTAATAATCAAAATTAGTCAAGATGGGGTCGGATATCAAAGATGGTTTCACCCCCTTCTTGGTCGACTCAAACTCTTAATAACCATAGAGATGAGGCCGAAAATCTAAGATGGTTTCACCCTCTTTCTAGTCAATTCAAATATAAAAAGAGGATGGTTAAGATAAGGTTAGACATCTAGGATGATTTTAACCTTTTCTTAACCAAAGAATTTCATAGTAAATAGGGATAAAATAAAATAACATAATAATTTAAGATAAAACATTATGATAACTGTTTTAAATGGAAGTTATGAGCCATTGAACACCTTTTCCATACTCTAATCAACTCCGACTTCAGAATCTTAATTTTTTTAGGTGATCTATCCCTACAGTTATTTGGGTAAATGGTAACTCCATTTTCAATAATATTTTTTGGACTACATCAATAGATATCATGTAAAAAAAAAATCAACTATTTTATTCACTACTAGTGCACCAAACAAGTACAAAGCAATGGCTTTATATAAGCTTAAATAATCCTAACCCTAGTTAAGTAGGAATAATGGTAATATGAACTAAATAAGAAATAACAATTAAGGAAAGGGTTTAATCCTAATATAATCTTAACATAAATATAATTCTAATAATAATGAAGTGTCAAGATTCAAATTGAGACGATTTTAGTCGAAATTCACAAACACTTTATTCAATTCCAATTTTTCATGAGAGTTCAAAACACAAGATCTATCAAAAGTAAGAGCTTTATATAATAATCTAAATCAATAATTACAAACAAAAATGAATCCAACATGTATTTCCCAATAATGATTACTAGTAAAAAATTACAAATATGTATAAATTAGGTCAGGATATCAATATAATAAGATTTTGTTCAACAACCCACAACATTTTGCTTAAATAAAATAAAAATGATGGACTCAATCTGAAACCAGTATGACCAATTCGTCATAGTGTAAATAGTACAATATAAAATGGCATGAAGTCAGTTTGATCAATTTATATGGTAGATCTCCATAAAGCTTAAAGCAAGAATAAAATTGTACATACCTGTTCACTTACACTTATAAACTTCAGAGTGATCTCTTCAAAGGATAAAATATAGTTAATCTGCAAAACACCAGTCCGTCAGTTAACAAGGATATTCTCTAGACAGAAAAACAAAGTAACAT
>JAWDEX010217317.1:0-10164 GCA_035221805.1 Trichilia hirta
TAATATTCTCCCTTCTCTTATTAAAGTTATAAATAAAGATAAATTTTGAAAATTAAGATTCAAGATCAATTTTTTTGATAACTATTTTTATGAAAATTGTAGGATGCTTAACACCTTCCTTATACTTAATCAATCCCCCAGAGTTGGAATCTAATTATTTTTTTAGGTGATCTATTCCATTTTTATTTAAATAGATGACGACCCTATTTTTATATTTAAAATTTGGACAACGTCAACACCTACTGATTAATTTTTTAACCTGGTGTATATTAGGCTATATTGTTGTCGAATAGCTGCTATTGAATTGCAATCATAGGTCAATTATGATTTGCTTGTACCTTGTATTGCACCATGGGTTGATCGTTAGGTTATACAAGGTGTTTGAAGGCACTTACTCTAGATGATTGCAAATTCGAAAAGGGTCGTTAAGATTTCTTAGCCTAGACCCAACTTACAGCTTAGTAAACTACCCTTTATTTTTCTAGAACATCTTGTGCCTAGGTTTTTTGACTAGAGAAATTGCCACCAAAAGCCCCACAGTCACCTTTCCTATATTTATTCAAGTGAAGTTTTCCTCTAGCTTGGGTATATGACCACTTTATATAGCCTATTTCTACCATACCCCTCACAGAGTAGCCTTTATAACTCTACAGCCTTCCTTTTCAACTCTTTATTTTTCCACTCTATAATTTATCATTGCTGGTCCTCTTCTATGTGCTTGCTTCAACACTCTTCTAATTTTTTAAGTAGTTGAAGGGATTCCCACTAGCCAATCTTTACTATTGCTCTACTTACTAGAGGAGAAATTGTATTGATTTGCGAATCATTCTTACTGGATGACTCAATCCCTTGGGATAGATTTGTGACAGCAATTAGGTTCCCCTCTTTCTCTACTAGAGGTCTCTGAGAAGAGCAATTCTAGTTGTTGATGATAATTTTTGAGTAGTTAAGTGTTTGGGTGAGGTCTTTTTGGTAAGCTAACAAGGAATTTCTTATTTATTCTCACAAATGATACTAATTGTCGATGCCTAAAATTTTTTGAAAGTAAAACCTTCAAACATCACAAAAATTTTGTCTCTATTGGTTGTTGATAGGTACAACAAAGTTTTTCTTGGATTGATAAAACTATTGCGATTACTACTTTCTGTCTTTTTAAAAACACAAAAAGAAAGTTAAGAGTAATGCTAATTTTTCGGAGCAAAAATTTAAATACTTAAGTCAATTCTCTGATTCAAAAGAAGAGGAAAGTGAAATTTAAATACTTAAGTCAATTCTCTGATTCAAAAGAAGAGGAAAGTGAAATTTCAACTTGAAAAGAATAGATTTTATAAATATCAATGTAGAATATGTGTTATTTGTTATAATTTTTCACCTCCTTCACGATGAAAGGGTGAGCAGTTAGTGACACACCTTTTCAAACCTTTACGTGTGTAGTCATTAAAAAACAAAAAATCAGCATTTGTTAGAGAGATTTTATATTAACACTATACAATAAGTCTTATTATTATCTATAAATCTGAGCTAATGTAATAATTACTTAAATTACCATTTATATAGTATAAAATTTTAAACGTGACTTATAATTTATAATGATCTCAAAACTCACCTGTAACCTTTTTTCGCCGTCTATAAATTTTAGTTGGAATATACTTACAATTAAGACCATTTTTCTAACCAGAACTTACTCTGGTGAAGGCGACCTCTGTTAATGTTGTAAATTCAGGATCGCCCATGAAATTTGTCTCCCATTTATAAATCGGTCTCCCACCCGAGCTCAGGAATACCGGGACCGTGGCGCGATTTTCCCCCAAACACTCCATCTTAATTTCTTCGCGAGAAACCGTTGACATTTCTCCATTCTCATTTCCATTATATAATCACTCTCAATAAACACATATCACCTTCTCTTTCCTCTCCAAATTATAACCAACACACACAAAATATAGTACTCTACGTTTGTGGAAGTTGTGGATGCCCGAAACCTTCTACCGAAAGACGGACATGGGACTTCAAGTCCCCACGGTGTAATCGACTATTATGGCCAAAGAAGAAGAATTCACACTGCGAGTCGTGAATTGAATCCAACATGGAACCAGGTTCTTGTGTTCCATGTTGGTAAACAATCTGAAGTGTTTACGGCCATGCTTGAACTTGATGTGTGCCATAATAAAAGTTATAGTCCAAGCAGAAGGAATAATTTTCTTGGTAGGATTCGGTTGAGTACGAGTCTGTTTGTCAAGAAGGGAGAAGAAGCTTTGATATATTATTCTCTGGAGGAAAAAAGTCTGCTTAGTTGGATAACCGGTGAAGTTGGGTTGAAAATTTATTATATAGACGCTGTTCCAGTGCCACAACTCCGGTACAGCAACCCGATCGGCCGGTGAAAGAAGTGAAATCAGAATCACCAGCAGAATCTGAGGAAAAAATAGAAGCTCCAACCAAGACCAAGCAGAAGTGACGGCAGCAACTGAAGGTATGAAGCAAATAGAAGAGCCATCTGCAGAAGGGAAAGCAGAAGCGAAAGCGAAAGCGAAAGCTGGAGCTGCACCTGTGCAGGAACCAGTACCAGCTAAGGAAAATGTGGCGCTTGAAGGAGAGAAAAAAGCTCAATGCGACAGGTTAGCAACACCAGAGCAAGGACAAGATGGAGTAGATCATCAGGGAGAAGCACAACCATCGGAGCAACAAATTCCACAATCGCTGCCCATGCAAGAGCAATCTGAACGCATTGAGTTTGATTTTATCAGGCCCAAGATGACCCTCCACCTTCGCCGTCCGTTAGTGTGAATGAAGCATCAGTCACTGGATCCGTGCCAGAAGTCAAAGTTGCTCATCCGATCCCCGGGCCACATCCAATTTCGAGGACAATGTCCATGGCAAGCTATGCACCTGACCCATCGGATAACATTGCGATGGAGAGATCGTCGTTCGATCTCGTGGAGAAGATTCTTTACCTCTTTGTATGTGCGGTTAAGCCGCGGTTCATACCCAGCGAAAATAGCCCAGTGGTAAAAGTAGCCATCGCAAACAACCGCTTAGATCAAAACCTGCACGTAAAACTTCATGCTTCGAGTGGGGTCAGACGTTCGCTTTCGGCCGTGACGCACCGGAATCCTCTTCCTTCTTAAGAGTTGCTGTGTGGGATCCATCGAGAGGTGACGTGGCAGCTTCTGCTGGCTTCTTAGGTGGCATTTGATTTGACGTAACGGAAATTCCGTTGCGTGATCCGCCGGCTCAACGCTGTTACAAGCTTGAAGGCAGCGGAGCCTACAGTGGCGACTTGATGCTTGCCACGTGGGTGGGAACCCAGGCTGACGAGTCATTCCCTGATGAATGAAAAACCGACACAGCCGGTACGTTAATTCGAAGGCTAAAGTTTACGTCTCCCCAAAATTATGGTATCTTTGAGCCACAGTAAAAGAAGCCCAAGATATTTTGCCGCCAGAGGCTCCGTTAAAAGAAGCCTCGTTTACAATCAAAGGCCAGTTAGGCTTCCAGATACAGAAAACCAAAGTCTCCGTTACACGAAACAGAATTCCTTCGCGGAACGAAGATTTACACTTTGTAGCTGCCGAGCCATTTACAGATTATTTGGTTTTCACCTTAGAAAATCGGTAAACTAAAGGACATCTGACGTTAGGAACCATAAGAGTTCACTTACGGATGTTGAAAGGCGAGTTGATGACCGGAAAGTTACATCAAGATGGTTCACCCTCGAGAGCATGAATGACAAAAAAAGACTGTACAAAGGTAGGGTCCACTTAAGGTTGTGTTTTGATGGCGGGTATCACGTGATGGTCGAAGCGGCGCCTGTGTGCAGCGATTATCGACTGATGGCTAGGCAATTGGGGAAACCGCCCGTGGGAACCAAGGAACTCGGTGCTATTGGGTGCAAGAACTTGTTACTCCTGAAAACGGTGAACGGTAAAGCCATAACGGATGCTTACGTCGTAGCTAAGTAGGCGTCCAAGTGGATTCGGACAAGTAAGGTCTCTGATAGCTTGGAGCCACGATGGAATGAACAGTACACGTGGTAGGTTAATGAACCTTGTACAGTGTTGACAATTGGAGCCTTTGATGGTTGGGGAATATTTGAAGCTGACTACCCTAGCAAGGAGATGTCATGTCCTGATTGTCGTATTGGTAAAGTACGAATACGTATTTCAACTCTAGAGACTGGTAAAGTGTATAGAAATAGGTATCCTCTGCTTCTGTTGGGAAACAAAGGAACGACGAAATTGGGTGAGATAGAGATTGCTGTACGATTCATATGTCTGGGTCCGCATTGGATTTCTTACATGTGTACTCTCATCCTTTGTTGCCATTGATGCATCGCATTAAACCGCACAGGGTGGCTCAACAAGAGATGCTGAGGAGCACGTCTGTGAAGATCAGAGCCGGACACTTGTCAAGATCAATGCCGCCTCTTAGGCGAGAGGTGGTGCTTTACATGCTTGTTGCGGATTCACTGGCTTTTAGCATGCGTAAAGTGCGTGCCAATTGGTTTCGGATCGTTAACCTGATTGCAGGTGTGCTTGACATCGTACGGTGGGTAAACGGCACACGTGCATGGAAAAAAAAAAAAAACCCGGCCACCATACTTGTGCATACATTGTTAATGGTGTTGTTTGGTTCCCTGATTTGATCGTACCGACGTTAGCATTTTACGTGTTCGCGATTGGCGAGCGGAACTACAGGTTTTCGATCAGGGGACCTACTTCCGCTCTTTGACCATAAGATCTCATTGGCTGAGACCGTCGAACGAGATGAACTTGACGAAGTGTTTGATACAGTGCCAAGTAACAGATCACCAGAAGTTGTACATGTGAGGTATGACAAGTTACGTACACTTGATGCACGTCTGCAGACGCTGTCAGGTGATTTCGCCGTTCAAGGTGAGCGCGTGCTAGCATTGGAGACCCTCGTGCAATGGGCATATTTGTATTGTTATGTTTCGTGGTAGTGATGATCCTGTATTTGACTCCATCAAAAATGGTAGCCATGGCGTTCGGATTTTATTATCTGTGGCATCCGATGTTCCGTGATCGGATGCCATCGCCGGCGTTAAATTTTTTCAGGAGGCTTCCTTCGCTGTCTGGTCGAATCACGTAGGCTGATGGGTGCTAAGATTATTGGTTATAGCACTAAATATATAACTACCGGACTTTTTTGTGGGGATCTTATAACTTTTAATCCTTCTTATCCACCATCCACTTTGTTGCTAAAGCAAGCAGGAGATTTCTTTAGCAATAATTAATAATTAATTTATATAATTAGCCGTTGCAATTAATTAGGCTGAACATGGAAGGAAGGTCAATCAAGTTCACCCATGTGTTTCAATTATTCATGTGTACCCACGCTTACACAAGATTAGTTCAATAAGCTTAAGATATAACTGTTGGTTCTTATTAAATTAATTAAGTAATTATACCAAATCTTTTAGTAAATTTTTGCATCTTATTTTGATATCCTGATTATATTAACAACAAAGACTCCCGCTGAATTTCTACAGCCTCGTTTTATGTTTAAATAATATAACCTGAAATATTAAATTTATAATGCACTCAATATCAAATACCCTCTTCTTTATACATACCTCTCGGTCTCTGAAAAACTGTAAAACTAAAACATTTTCGCATATTATATACTCCGTAATTAACCTACCATCATATATATATACACTAGCAAAACAAAAAAAGAACGAATATAAATAGTACTCTCAACTGTTTAAAAAATATTAATATGATAATTTAAAAATAGTGTCAAAAAATAGTAGTGGTGGCTAACTGGTCCAACCTGACGGGTTAAGGCGGGGTCAGACCGAGTTGGGAATTAGTAAAAATAAAGACGGATGAGGTTGAATAACAAGATGAGCCGAGCTGGGTTGGGTCACAATTCCAAAAATATAGAACCGGCTCAGCCCGTAAAGATGACGGGTCAAGCAGAGCCAGGTCGGGTCAGGTCAGACCTATTTGATTATTAATTTTTTATTTTAATTATATTTTAAATTATCTTAAAAATAAAATTTAATTTTATTATATAAATTTTTTTTATTATAATAAAAAATAATAATATAATTTAAATTTGTAAAAAAAATCACCTTTCACAGTATCTAATTTTATTAATAAAATAGAAAAAATTACAATGAGAAGGATATTTCAGCCTTAACCTTAAATTTTTATATTTAATAATACTTTTTAATAATAAATATAAAAAATACAATAAATTAATTAAAAGAAATATTATAAAAAGGGGGACATTGCGTTTTACCTCACTATTTGTATAATAAAATAAATCTAAATTCTAATTACCTTTTATTCATCAATATTCTTCAATCTTTCACTTCCTCTCCCTCATCCTATTTATTACTTAAATCAGCTAATGGAGATGATTGGCATTGTAATTGTTGTCTCCTCCTTTCTTTGTTGTACTAATCTCTAAAATACATTCGTATTTCAAGAGTTTGTGGTGCCATTCTACTTCTTTGAGTATTAAGCGTTCGTTCACTCAAACTAAATGCACTTTCTGATGAAAATATTAATACTGGTGGCATAAAAAAGTCCCGTGCTATTTTTTTAAAAATAAGATAAGTCTTAAAATTTTCTTTTTACCACTTTAAGATATTAAAATTTATTTATTCTTCACCGATAGACCTTACATATAATAGAATAACTCATTAAATGAGGTTCACGTTATTCTAAGTCTCTTTATGATTGCGTAAGAATTTCAACCTCTATTAAAAATTATGGGAGTAGAAGAAGAAGAAGAAGTGCTCTCATGACTAGTAAATATTAAAGTCCTTATAGAATACTTAATCTCATATATATGATAAATATTTGATAAATTTATTGATAAAATATCCTTTCAAGTTTGTATACGTGTAATTATTTCGAATGATAAATTTTTAAGTTTATTGGAATCTAGAAAAATATAAAATTTTTCAATCAAAGTTTCACAACCAGAAGCTTTAATACATGGGTTCAAGCAAAGACAATACTGTATAAAAATGGCACATCATCATAATACTTCATAAATTTTTCTACCATAGCTGACATTACTGCAGTGAACTTAAGATGTTTCATGTATTTTTTAAATACTAAAGTAATGCTACCTAATGTGAGAATTACATGATATGTTATTGGGTAGTATTGTCTTGATAGTAATTTTATGACTTTTTAAAATATTTTTAAAAATTGAGAGATAATATGTGCAATTTGAAATTATTCATATGTTATTTTATATCCTATCATACAGTCATTCCAAAATTTTATTATTAGAACTTGATAAGATAAAAACACTTCGAAGCATATCATAAGTAAAATTTCACCTAGTTGATTCGTCTAGAACTAATTTTTTAACTTGTAACTCATGTTCACAGCATAATTCTCTAAATTAATAGTATCTAGCTAGAGCTATTTTTAAGTGATGAACAATAGTTCTAATTGATTCAATTGCTAATTTTATTATTTCGTAATTATTTTGCACACATAAATTCAATATATAATAAGCACATCTATTATGAAGAAATTTTTCATCTAAGACTAGTTTAATTGCATTTTTTATTAAATAAATTAGAGCAGCATTATTTGATGTATTATCAAATGAAATACAAAAAATTTTATCTTTAATCCTAAATTCATGTATAACAGACATAATTACTCTAAATATGATTATAGTATTATGTAAAAATTCAAATAGTTTAAAACTTATAATTCTTTTATTTAAATACCAATCATCATCTATCTAATGACATGTGATGCAAATATGGTATAATTCATTAATATCTCTTCAATTGTCGCAAGTTAATGAAAACGAACAATTACTAGATTCTAATATTGCAATCAAAGTTTCCTTCATTTCATTAAAATTTTTTAATGTATGTGTTCTAGCAATTGTCATTGGTATTTTCTTAAATACTAGCTGATGCACTTGCATCATTTCTATAAAATTTAGAGATTAATTCTCTATAAATAATTGATCATTTAATATCAATTATTTAATAATAGAGTCTCTTGACACGGTAAGATCAAATTAAAAATTATTACTTGTAACTCTACTTATTGTTCTAATTTGAATCTGTTGTTATAAATTTTTTAAATATTTTACGTGTTATTTTTTTACATGTCTACTAAAAGTTCTTAACTATCAACTTTTTTAAATGCATACATCTTATCGTAAATTTTATATCTAATCTTACTTTATTCAATATTTTTTTAAAAAATTTTAATATTTTATATCTAGATTGCTTATTCTAACTAGTGCAAGCTATAGTAGACTCTACATTGGTACTACAAATTTGTTTCTCTTCCTGTGTATTTTCAAATTATTCATAAGGAGGAACCAAATCTTCTAACTCCCAAAAAAACTCATGTAATTCTTGTAAAGAATGATGTGCCATTTTTCAGCGACTTAAAATATTTTTTAAATTAAATGTTAATATAAAGAATCTAATAAATTAAAACACATAAATTAAGTAAAAATAAATATTAACACAATTTAAAAAATTAAATAACAACTAAAAGAATTAACAATAATTAATTAATAATAATTTAAATGACAAATTAGAAAAATAAATAATAACACAATTTAAATTTTGATAACTAAAATAATTAAAACACAAATTAAGCAATTAAACAATAACTAATTTAAAAAATTAAATAACTTAACTAAAAGAATTAATAACTATTAATAAATTAATAATAATTTAGATTATGAATTAAATAAATTAAATAATAATACCATTTAAATTTTAATTTCAATTCTTTGTATTCCAACGTCTTAGGCTGCGACAAATATATTACAAGTAAATAATGCATGCTTTCGCAAGCTGTGAGTTGCACCATCAAGATTCTCTAGCCACAATATTTAATTTTTGCATTTTTCAATAAAGCCCATTTGCAAGATAATTTTTATTTTATCTTTTTGTTCAGTCGAGTCACATTCTTTATCATAGTAATACTGCAATACTTACTACTCCAATTTCATGTATTTGCCAACAAATTGTGACGCGTAATTTACAATGCTTTGTGTATTATGCACAATTTTGCGATGGCCTATTACAATATCAGCAGGTTTGGACGGATCTGATCTTTGATTACGGCTTTCTTAAGGCCATAAAAAATGTAGCACTAGTGTTTCAGGTTGCTCCATACCTCCGTAGTTTTCAACCCAGTGATTTGGAGGTACTTGCTACCAATAACACCTTGGCGTTTATCTATATGTCGCACAAACTTTTGCAACGGCTCATTGAGAATTAATGCATCTCGCCTTCAGATGGTGGTACAGTATTGGCCTACATGATTCCGCCTTACTTCAATGGCATCTCACTACAGGATGTGCTTCGCGTATACGATTGCGCTCGTCGAGATAGATATCTAGATATCTAAGCAAAGCAGGTACTATAAAACTCTTTTTTTATGGTACTCCCTCTTTAAAACAAATTCAAAATAGTTAAGGAAAACAAAGAAGCACGTAGTCAGGCATTGAGGCACTATCATTATAGCATTGGGGCGCCATACTCTCTGTCAATTTACAATGTTTTCCAGCAAGGGTAGCGTTGGGATGCTATCCTGGTAGCGCCGGGCGCTGCCCTCTCTGTCTGTGTGATGAAGACTATTGCTTCCAAGCTCTTTTTAACTCTCTGCAGTCGCTCCGTTTTGTGATCTATTTTGATCCTCTAAACAACTTCAAATGCAAATGGTTTCTCTGTGAAAGTGTTTCATCTTTACATTAGCTTTCCAATGTAACTCGAATCACTCAATTCCGATAACTACACATCAAGTTATAACTAAATTTTCAGATACTATACAAAATTAATCAACATTCACCAAGTAGGGTAACAATTAGAAATTCATCCTTGAACCACAAAAATAGTAAACAATTAGAAATTCATCCTTGAACCACAAAAATAGTAAGTACACATTAAATTTATTCAAAAATACTCAAAATCTAACAAAACGTAAGTCAATAACAATTAATAAAGATTAATTCGTCAGAAAAAATCTTCTTAGCCGCTGTAAATCTTATTATATAGCACGCCAAGTCGGCTCCAAACGTTACTCATAAGAGTACGGGGTGCATACCAATTAGACCCAAATATATCCCTGGATGCCTTAAAAAGTTAGTTCCGTGCTATGATTTAATGGGGCCTTTTTGGTGATTTAT
>JAWDEX010217369.1:0-10161 GCA_035221805.1 Trichilia hirta
TATTCCAATCTTTTGGCAATTCTGGACAAAAGTAGAGCACAGGAAATCAAAACTTTAAATGAATGAGGGGTACCATGCGCTAACTTAACTTCAACAAAAGTACATAAAAACTGAAAGACACAATATTGTTGAGATAACAGAAACATCTAAAGCTGTAGACACAATGACATAAGGATACACGTAAACAAATAACAAATAGCTGATCGAATCTTTGGTTTCTAAAATACAAGATCAGTGGACGTGCTTATAGTGTAAATACTTGGAAAATTGTGACCTTGCAGTAATAGCTCAGCTACAAGTTGAATATATACCTGATTGACAAATGTTCGCTGAAAGGGACTTTTATCAGCATTTAACTGCAAGAAGAAAACAGGATCACTATGTATTGTCTTGAACAGGAACTTAGATTATATTTTCATTAGTACAACACTCAAACGAACCCACATTTACATATTCTAGAAGATGCAATTTAATCGTTTGCAAAAGCAGGGTCTTCAGTTATATTTAATAACACACATATCTGGACTCATATTCTCCGATCAAGATTTTGCATCACTTTATCCAGATCGAAGATGATCATTTACATATTGTAATTAAATGTAAGATCAAATTCTGTTCCTTCACTCAGAATCTACACCTCTTGTATCCAGACAATATCCAGCAAAGCTTACACATTCCATATAAAACAGGATTGAAATAAGAATTTAAGTTAGACCTGATAAAAAAAATAAAAAAACACGCCAAATACTAAATAAGCAAGCGTACTACACAATTATCAGATCCAAAAACTAAGAGTTCACCGACTGATTTTGAAAATATAATTCAAATCCTAAATCCCTCCACTCAATTAAACCCAACACTTAATGAATATGGAATTCCACTTCTCTTCATAGAAACGAAAAATACCACAAATTCCGCTTTACTATTCTTCCACCCAAAGTCTCAACAGACATATATGAAAAATACACAACTTCAGTTGCACGCAATCAATGCAAACTAGGCGGATTAAGACTGAAAACAGACAAAAAATTATGAAAAAGAAAATAAATGATTAGCCACATAATAGACTTTCCTAAACTAATCCTCATAGGGTAATTGTGCATATTACCATTGCATAAAACTCCAAACTAAAAATTTCCTCTCTATCCTCCATTTTCCAGGTAACCAAGCAAGGAAAACAATAACAAAAGAAACAATGCCTAGATTCATAAAAACAATTCAAAACGACAAAGTCTGATCTGAGTCAACACACTCACATCACGAAACTGCAATAGACCGAGTTCGCCGAGATACGAAATAGCTCTGTGAGCAGACTCAACGGGAATGATAAGCTGCACAAACGTCATCTTCTCCGATCGCATCAGATCCATAGGCGGCAAGTTGTCGACGAACTTTTCCATGAACTTTTCCATTTTTTGAATTATTCTTGTTTTCGCAAGAACCAAACAGAAAATAGAGTTGTTGGCAACTGACTATTTATCGCTCTTATTAGATCTATGTAAATTTTAGACCTAATAAGAATTAAAAATTGAGTGCGTTTGGTGTGTTAATATTTTTTGGCTTTCAGTTTTGCCATTCCAACTGTCAATTGAATCGGGAATTCCGCATTCCTTTCAACGGAAATTAGGAAGAAGAGTTTAACAGAAGGACATTTTCGTCTTTTCAGCGTTTGCTAGGGAAAGAAATAGACGTCCAAAAGGATACATTGTCGTATAGGTCTGTATTTATATTTATTTTTTAATTTTTATTAATATTCGTAACTATATTCTTTTATTTACTTACTCTGTTATTTATATCGTATTTGTTAAAAAATATAAATATTTATTAATATTTATTTTATTTTTTTAATTAATAAATTTAAATATCTTAAATTTTATTTTATAAATAATAAATTTAAATATTTTAAATTTTATTTTATAATTAATAGTTAAAGTCTGACAGTCAAGTGTATAATATAAGGAGGTATTTAAATTTTATGCCTTTTGATGATGTTCAAAGCGACGTGGTTGGTTTAGAAATGCAGATAGAACAGATATATTTGTTCGTCCGTTCTTTATCCATTTTATGATATTTGGTTTGACCGTTTATTGACTAACAGAAATGTGTCAAATAACTAAAATACCTCTGATTTATTTCTCCACGTTCAAACCCTAATTTTATTTTTGAAGAATAAGAATTTCAAACCCTAATTATTATCACATAAATCCAACGCCACCGCTCTCTCACGCTTCCACCATCAGCCCGCCGTCATGATCTCACAACGGCTCCACCATCAGCTCCACTATATAGTTTTTAGTTTTTGAGTCCTTGGTTTTGTGGGGTTTGTGTTTTTTTATCTGTTGTTACAAGAATTTTAGTGGATTTGAGTTCTGTGTGATATTTGTTAAGCTATAATCTCTTGCTCGTACTTACATTATGATAGATTTTGATTTCCTTTTGTGGTGTACAAGAATTGGAGCTTCAAATTTGAGGATGATAAAATTTAGTGCTTGTGGAATGGATTAAAGCAAAAAAAAAAAAAAAAAAATTGGGTGTTTGAGGCCGATTTATTTTTGAAGTTCTGAGTATGTTTAAAAAAAAAAAAAAAAAGAAAGAAGTTGATATTGAGGCTGTTAAAGCTAGTATTTGATTGTTTCAAAAAATTGAATTGAAATTCTGAGTATTGTTTGAAAGCTTGTAATAGATTTAATTTTATCCACAATTAGATCTTGATTCATTCATTTCACTGCCGTGAGAGCTTGTAGTTTCATTATTTCAATTTTTTATGGAAATAATAACTGTTTTTTCTTCAAATTGGAATACAAACCTGCACCACTTTGTTGGTTTATTTCTTGCTAACACAAATTTCTTTTACTTTATTTTTAGAATCATTGTGTGCTAAAGTTCTTTATGTCTGCTTCTGCGGTTCTTTATCAGAAGCTCATTTTTCATTGAAAATATTTGTTTTGTTTTTCTGCTAATTGTGGACACGAAACTCCTTTTGTTTGCTTTATTTTAGGGGTATTTTTTTGCTTGTCATTACTGATTTAGTGGAGGGAAGATAAGGGACTAATATATTATTTTACCTTAATGCCCTTTTCAATAACGGTGAGAGGTACATTCTGTGAGTTTCCTAACAGGTTCCGCACACTGTGATTACCTCAAATCTCAGAGGAGATACGTAAAAACACCCCTAATTTTTTCATATATTTCAAAAATAATCCTAATTTATTGTAAGTAGTCATCCCATATAGGGATGGCAAAATTCCAAATTTGGTCTGAATATCGTCAAAATCATACTCGTAATCAGATAAAAAAGCCACTATTATATTTTCATAAATATTCAATTTTTGTGTATAGCTGTTACAGTGTAAATATTTTAAATGAAGGAATTCAAATTTTTTAATATTCAGAAAAAAATTGGATTTGTAAAATATAAATATGTAAATTAACTTTTTTTCCGACACAATCAAAGGTATTTATATAATCATTTCAAGAGTACTAAAGAAAAAATGGAAGTATAATAAGAATTAGACATAATTTAGTATTTTAAAATTTATTAAAATGAAAAAAAATTAAGAATCAAAATGTATATTTACAATTTTATTTATCTTATAAAATAATTAATACACTTTATCTCGAAATATTTATACACTAAATAGGTACTTTAATAAAGACTACATCCAACTTATAAAATATAATTTTTTTGTAAAGAGTTAGCTCTTAATTATTTATATTTTATTAATTTTTTATAGTATATATCTAATTTAAATTTTTTTGGACCACCCCTAAATCATATCTACTCCACATTTACATTTAGATCTTCGAATATCTTATTGTATTTATATTTTAATTAAATGTGGTACAAATATTTTCAAATTAGAATCATCTAAATTTTTTCTGGCAGGATTCAAATTGAAATAATTTTGTCTACCCTAATCTCACCTCATGTCATAATGTTTAACCTTGTTTGAATAAATAAATTATTTTATTATTCTTAAATAATAAAATTAGATCTTATATATTATACAATGAATGAATGAATTATTTTCTTATTCTTAAAAACAAAACTAGACTTTATACATTATACAATTATGATATTATTATTTAATTTTAACGATTTAAGATGACAGTATCCGAGTGTGATAATCATTTATAAAAGAAATTTTTTTCTTTTTTATTTCTGCATACACATCAGGAATTTTAAATGCGTTCATTTATATGTATTATTTTAAATTAAGATTTACAAAACCCTCACTCTTAAGGAAAAAAATATTTTAAAATTTGATAATTTAAATATATAATTTTTTTTTTTACATAAAAATGAGTAAATCTTATTAAATTTAGCAACTTTAATGTCAAAATTCTTGGGTTTAAATTTTAATAAATACCCTTTGAAAAATGCTTATAAAGTATAGAAGTTCATATAAGTCTTATGACAATGATTTATAATGCATATATTTCATCAATTAATAGCTTATCAAAATATATATATATTTTTTTGTGTTTTTTAATAAAAATTGTCTACTAATAAATAATAATCATCAAATCGGATGTTCATTTGAAATCGTGCTATCGCCTACCTCGAATGAATTTGGTATACCTTCCAATACGCTTTTCAAATAATCAATGAACTGCAAAATTCTTGTATTGAATTAAAATGCTTTTAATAAATTTAAAAGTTCCGGCGAGGCTAAATAATAGCTAAAGCCCACTAGATAAAGGTTTTCCTTGTTATTAATTTAAGTTTTTTCTCTCTCAATCTTTATTTTTTTGTTTTTTCAATGCCTAATTCTCGAGATTATTACTTAAATCATGTTAATATAATAATAATCAATAATTTGATTCCATTTTTGTGGTCCATTCCTCAAAGAGCGAACTAGATTTTTATAATATTATCCAATTCTTTTAATATCTTAGAGTTTATTTGGGATATAGTGTTTTTTAAAAAATAAAAATAAAAAAATTTAACAACAATAAGTTTTAATAAAACACACATTTTTGTATATTAATATTTTTATATTTGAAAATCTTATTCTACCATGGCTATAGATTACGAGCTATCACGCGACATTAACCAACTTAAGCGTAATTTATATATCTATATAAAAAATGAGTTTTATTAACAAATACTTTTAAAATACTTATTAAGATTTCGATGTTTGATAAATTTTAATTTTAATATATTAAATTTTATAAAAAAATATTTATTAATTATTATATTAAATATTAAAAATTATTGTAAGTAATAAATATAAAAATTTTAACAAGTAACTTGAGAGCACTCACTAGTAAAATTCATATATAATTTAAACACTTAGTCTGTTATTTAAATATTTCTAATGTTTTATAATTATTTTTTTCTTTCTTTTATTATCATAATCCTCCCACTTTCACACCCTTCGATTTCAAATTTGAGTGACCAGAAAAAAGAAATACGCCCCTTGTGGTGTATTCTCAATTTTTTAATATATAACAAATTTCTTAAATATTTTATCGATAACATCATCATTGATTTCAAAATTTATCATATTTTTTAATTAAATTATAGTCATGTTATTTTTTATAAAAATTTTATTAATATCCAAATTTAATTAAAAGACTTTTCATGTCTTTTGCTCTCCTTCCTTCTTACAGAGTTGTGACAAAAATAAGTGATATGGGATTGTTAAATCTCAACAACAGCAACCACTTTTTAGTAGTATTTTTTATTAACTAATTATTTCATAATATCTCCTTAATTACATTATAATTTATATTTTTTAATTATAATTAAAATTTATATAATAGCACTGAATCTTGCAAACAACTTTTTTAGTTTTTTTATCCCAAAAAATGAGATATTAGGAAAGCAATAGAAGAAAAAAAAAGTAACTCCATAATATGTAAGGCTTAAAAAATTAAGATAACAGATATAAGATAAGTATATTAATTTTTATGCATAATTTGAAACTTAATTAAGAAAAGAGATGAGAAATGTATTTTATTAGATTTACATGCTAACTAGAAGCAAAGGTGGAGAAGAAGATTTCAAATCTAGCTTATTTCTATTTGAAGCCTTATACAAAGTTGTATTTTAGTTAAAAAAATATAGTAATATTTTAAAGTTAATATTGACAGTAATGATAAAATACTTTTAGAAGTTTTTTGTATTATGTATTTATGAGTTTATATTAATTATATTGTTTATAATTTTATTAAAAATGGATTAATGGGATAGTCATTGAGTATACTTAGAAAAAAATTTTAAGCTACCCCCGTTAGATTTAGATACAATAACTTTTACTTCCCCTTTTGTTAAAATTTGAGTCTTTTGTAACATTGTACTATAAGTTTGCAACTCTAATAAAGAGATTAATTTTCTCAACTCTGACCTAAATTTTTTTTCAAAGTGTCTAGCCCTTACGTACTTCAGTATCAATCAAATGTGGAACAAATATCTATAATCTTTAAAACTTTCGTTCATACTCCATGAAATATTTAGAATCTTGACCTAGTGGTATAAACTCAATTTCTTTCATATCTCTCAAAGATTAAGAGAAATACTTTATTTAGAATAATTCTTTAAATTGCACATATATGTTGCCTTCAACATCTTGTGTTTTACTAACTATTTTCTACTAATGACTTGCATTTCCTTTAAGTATATAACAAGTACATATGATTTTTTGATTGTTCTACCACCCATAAGACAAAAAAAAAAAAAAAAAAAATCTTCCCTAATTCTTAAATCCATTCTCCAGCAATTAATGGATCAATTAAGCCATCAAAAGATAGAGAATGAAGATTTTGAATTGCTCTACTTGTGACACTTGCAATTCTTAGATTTTAATCCATAACTCTAATTCAGTCACAAATCATAGTAGTCAATCAAACAAGAAGAAATTACACAAATCACACAAGTTCTTGAAGTTCCTATTAGGAGATTAAAGAGAGTAAGAAGACCAACGATTTTTTATGATTATTACATTTATCTTGACGAGGCAAATTTTGATATAGACTAGGTTTTAGATCCAGTAAATTATAATAAAGTGATTTATAGTTATAATTTTGATAAATAATTAGATGCCATGAAGGCTGACATATAATCCATGTCGTATAAGGGTGATATTTTGATAAGTAATCGAATTGCCCTAAGGATTCAAATTAATAGGCTGTAAATGGGTGTACAAAATCAAAAGAGATAGTAAGGACAATGTTGAAAGATTCAAGGTCAGACTAATAATAAAAGGCTTTACACACAAAAAAAAAAGTATTGATTTTACAAAAATTTTCTCATTGATGTCTACTAAGGATTCTTTTAGAATCATCATAGCATTAATTACTTATTATGGCTTAGAAATTTATCAAATGGATGTTAAGACAACTTTTCTCAATAGTGATTTAAGTAAAGAGGTCTATATGATTCAGCCTAAAAGATTTAGAGTGAATGATAAAGAACAACTAGTTTGAAAGTTAAAAAAGTTGATCTATAGTCTAAAACAAGCTTCTCGTTAGTGGTATTTAAAGTTTGATACAGCAGTCACTTCTTTTAACTTTATAAAAAATAAGATTGACCAATGTATTTACATGAAGATCAGTGAGACTAAATTCATTTTTCTTATTTTTTATGTGGATGATATTTTGCTTGCAAGCAATGGTATAGGTTTGTTAAATGAGACAAAGTAACTTTTGACCACAAGTTTAACATGAAAGATCTTAGAAAGGCTTCTTATCTTAGGTATTGAGATTTACCATAATAGTTTTGTAGAGTTCTTGAATTATCTCAAAAAGCATATATAGATCGAGTATTCAAAAGATTTAACATACAGACATGTAAGCCTAAAAAGGTACTTATTGTGAAAAGAGACAAGTTTAGTAAAGATTAGTGTCCTAAAAATGATCTTAAAAGGGATGTGATAAAAAATATTTTGTATGCATGTGCATTTAGTAGCCTTATGTATGCACAGATTTATACTAGACCAGACATAGCTTTTGTCGTGAGTATTTTTGGCCAATACATGTTAATGTAAGAGTTATGCCCTACAAACTAATGAAGAATAGTTGTGATGGATATTATCCTTTATAAATCTTTTCTTTTAGTAATAAAATAAATATTTCATGGCAAATTCTTTTATCATTAATATGCATATTTATCTGTGAATGATAAAGTCCATAAAATATTTGTAATATATATCTAATTATGATAAGATCATCCTTATGAGATAGAAATATAAGATGCATCATTCCTAAATATTTCCAGTCATAGGACTATAAAGTAGGGCCTTTAGAGTATCGATTAGACTGGTACATATTTTGTTTATTTATTGAAAAAGGTAATTGTTCTCATAAATCACTTGTATGGTGATATTAAGACAAATATGTAGGCGTTCATTAGAAAATGAGTTCACTGAATTGACTTATAGCAAAAATATCCAAATGGTAATTGTACTTTAATATCAATTAGATATTCTTCGTATCAGTAGTGTAAGTGATCTTTAAACTTAAAAATATTATAGTTATCTTATAGGTGAAATACTATACTTTGATACTAACTCAAAATGGATCGTAAGATTTATTATGGGTAGTTATTAGGTATAGTACTACACTTATGGAGATAGATGAATATTCAATAAAGGATCTGTCACCTTTTAGTACATTATAGGAGTATGCTTTATGTAAATGATAGAGATATAACTCTAGAAATTCTTGGTCAAGGTGCAGTGTAGGATTGAGAAGGAGTTCTCAGTATTGGTATACTAAATGAGTTAATATCTTAAGATTCCTTACACATAGTATTGGATATAGAGATTTTAATAATTTACCATAACCTTGATCCAATCAGAATAAGTATAACAGAAGGCTTGAATTACATGGTAACTAAATACGAAAAGGTTTATGTTAAAATTTGCTACTTCATTATAATTTAAGTGGCCATGATATATTGCTAGATGTCAATCTTGGTCTACAGATATATTTAATAAATCATAAGATTATTTATTAAATATAAAATGAATTAAAGAGTTTAATACAAAATTTGATATACATCTACTGTCGACTTTATAATGAACCTATTGAGTCATACCCAAATTGATCAATAACTTATTTGAGAAGTATTTCAAGTGTTAAAAACTTAATTATTAATTATTTTATACAAGGGTATTATAATAAATTCTATAAAATAATTTTATGATAAATTCCATAAAAGAGTATTATGGTAATATCATAATAATTAATTAATAATATGATAAATATTCTAATATGATAAATATTCTAAGTGCTAGAATATTTGATTATTAATTATTTCATATAGGGACATTATAGTAAATTCAATAAAATGGTTTTATGGTAAATTCTATAAAAAGATATTATGGTAATATTATAATATTAATTAATAATATGATAAATATTTTAAGTGTTAAAATATTTAATTATTAATTATTTCATATATGGACATTGTAATAGATTTCATAAAATGATTTTATGGTAAATTCTATAAAAGGGTATTATGATAATATTATAATATTAATTAATAATATGATTATTTATTAATTACTTAAATATTAATTGTATGGATAATTATAAATAAAGTGGCTAATAAAATGCTAGCACATGTAAATATATTGGCCGAGTAAATGGAAGTGAAAAGATGAGATTAAAATGTGTGGTTTCTAATTCTCCATGTAATGGATTTGTAATTAATGCATTATATATTATTTTAATGGTGAATTGAATTGATTTTAAGTGTGATTCCCGTAAGATTGAAGTAGAATTAAAAAAAGAATTCATTTTTCTTCTTCTTTTACAACACCTACAGGAACAAAGAAAAACCAAGAGGAAATCAAACTTATTCAATCTCTTTTTCACTTCCAAGCACAAATAAGCTTAGATCAAAGGTGGACAATGTTGCTCCCCCCCCGACCACACCACCTTGACCGTCTCTTAGGTATCTGTCATAATTTAATTTTGTCATCTGTAAATTTTATTCATGATCGAGGTGTCAAATTTGTGATAATGACATGCGGCTTAATTTTCAAATTATTTTGCCAAACTTGTTTGACAAGTTTGTTTCTTGGCTCAAGGGGCCAAATTTTGATAGTGATGTGTCTATATTTTTAAACTAACTATTAGGGTAATTTTGACAAACTTGCCAATAATGTAGGTGTTTACTATTTTCTTTTTGACTTTTGCTAAGCTAGTCTA
>JAWDEX010217380.1:0-10160 GCA_035221805.1 Trichilia hirta
AACTTCGAATACCTATATTAATTCTTTTCAGTTCCTATAAACCCTATAGATATGTCAATAGCTTCTTTACAACATTAATCCTCCATTTGAAGAAATGGTTTTAGTATAACTTTCTTCCGAGCAAGGCCGAAGTAGACTGGAACCCTAGTCCATATCCGGGATTACTACAGCCCTCCTCCACCTCAGTTTGATCAGAAACGTTCATGAATGACCAGAAAATCCACAGCTGCAAACGAAGTTCTCAACTGCAAGCTTCCGCTGTCCCATAACGACGTGTTTGATCATATTTTTTGGTACTGAATGATCGATTTATGCAACTATGTAATACAAGGAAACCAGTTTAGCGTTATTATGGCAGATTGCTCGGACGAAGAGAACCCTAAAATTTTTCAGAGTGAGGATATATTTTTTCAAGGGAAAGATAACAAGTATGTTCTTGGACGTATTGATGTCGACCGGAGCGGCCTTCTTCAGCCAGGAGACAAGATTGGATTATTCTTGGATCTGATCGCTGGAACTTTTTGATTTAAAGTGTTGGGTAGAGGAAATCCAACAAAAATTAGTGGGTATTGATAGGGGTTTATGATAGGTTTTCTTGATTGATTTATTATTATTATTTTTCATTTGGCTATAGGATCAGATATATCTGAATACATATGAATCTTTTTTTTCAAATAGGAAAAATTTTAGAGTTAAGAATGCTCTCACGTTGTCATTAATTGTAATTAATAGCTATTATTAACCGTTATTTCTTTTTACTTTTTGTACTTATTTATTGTAGAACATATGAGAAAAATGAGGAAGTTACTGATTGGCTTTCTAATTCTGTATTGATTTTAACTTGTAATAGACATTTGAACGAATTAATATTGATGTTATTGTAAAAAAATTTTCAATATCAGCCTATATAATACAATACTATTAGATTAAATAAACCTAAATGTATTAAAATCTGAATTACTTATATTTATATGTTTAATTTGAATATGAATATTAAATTATTTATTTTTTTAAATAAAAAATGTTTAAAGTTAATATTTTTATTTTTATATTCTTGTAATTTTAAATGCCAAATAAATAGTAAGGTCTTGAATTTTTTAATTTTAATGATGTTATACATATAATACTTTGATATATTTAAATTTAAATGATTTATATGTGTAAGAATGTAAATAAATAAATTATATAACATATTTTAGAAGATATTCAACTAAAAATTTTAAACGTTTTATATTCAAATAAAAAATAAAAAAATATCAGCAATAAGGGATTGAAGATATTAATTGAGTTTAAAAAAATATGTTTAGTTATCTTGAATAACCAATTAATATGGCGAACAGAAAATTTTAGTTAAAGTTATGTATTTATTCAAAAAAGATAAAATAGAGACAAAAAGAAAGAAAAGAGCAAATAATTAACTTGTAATACATCAAAAGGTGCTAAAATCTTATTACAAGCAATCGACATTAATTCTGTGTCAGTCAGAAAAACCAAAGTTAGCTATATTAAACACGAAATTAAAGGCTGAAATTAAAAATAAATAGTTTTCGTGATCTTAGAAAAAGTATCTGAAAATTCGTAATTTAAATTAAATTGTTGCAAGAGTATGTGAAAACGTAAATAATACCTCACACAAACTATTTATATTAAGTTTTGTTCCTTTTATTTTTAAATAAAAATAACAATTAAGAGGTAATTATATTAAATAAAATGTTGAATAATGATTCTGTTGTAAAGTGATTCAAGATGCAAGTGTCAAAAGCAGCTAAAAGTTTCTGGAGCTGAATAAAGGCTGAAGAAGAAGCTGATCTGAAAACTGAAGGGAAATGTTCAATTTACAGAGACAAGATCCAAGTTGCAGAATTTGGCTAGCTTAGTTAGTAAATAGACTGTTAAGAAAAAATGCTAGGTTGATCATGTTTATGATGTAGCATTCGTAACAGTGTGATTCAGATATAAAAGCAATCCAATTATACCTGTGTGAAAGACAATTTTTGAACACGGAAAATTGTGTTCTTCTTGATAAAATATAAGTCGCAAATTCCTCTGAAAACAACAACAACAATTGGTATCAGAGACCATAAAGATCAAGAAGCTATGGTGTGATTTTCAAAATTCTCAAATGAGAAATTTACAGGTACCAATGATTTCAATCTTTAGAAGATCAAAACGAAAGCTTTCCCAATGCACGAAAGACTGGAAGAAACTTTGTTAAAAGAAGATCAAACGTCAAAAACCTTGAGTGAAGCTAAGAAAAAAGAAATCATCAAGAAGGATCATAGTGCAATGGTATTGTCACTAGGAAATGGTGTTCTTGGAGAGGCATCAAAAGAAACAATAGCATTCGAAATTTGGTCAAAGTTAGAAGCCAAGTACATGAATAAATCCAATGCTAATGGACTGTATATGAAGAAAAGGCTTTATGTCTTTCATCTAGATTAAAGAGGGTCCTTAAGAGATCATCTAGATTAGTTTAAAAAATAGATTTAAGATCTTGAAACCATAGATTTCAAGATAGCAGATGAAGATTAGGCTTTCATTGTACTGACTTCCTTGACAAAATCATATGAATATTTTATTGATACCTTATTGTATGGAAGAACTTTTTCGTCAATAGATGATGCGAAAGCATCTTTGAACTCTAAGAATTGACAAAGAAAATTGACAAGAAAGACTATAAGACCAATTTTTTAAATTAAGGATAATTTGATTATTTCATAACCAAGAACATTTTTGTCTTTTCCAGTATACATGTCTACAGGTGTAATTGACATGTAAGTATGACATTAAGGCTTAATGTATAACTAGAAAAGATTTTGTCGATAAATAATTAAGTTTCGGAGAGATTTTAAGTTATAGACTTATTGAACTTTTGAATTTTAGGGAGACTTACATGGTAATCGAGGCTAGTTGACCAATTATCAATGCTCAAAGAGATGTAAGAACTTGAAGGTAGAAAAAAACTAGGGTGAAAATGGACATTGGACGAAGGAAGAATTAATGCCAAAAACAAAAGAAGTCAAGGGCTGAAAATGCAAGGTTAAGTGAGCATGGTTAATCGAGGGCAACTGGTCCAAGACCTAGCCCTAAGATTGATGCTAGTCTTGGCACTAGACTTGGCTTGCTAAGGTTACAGGCATGATAGCATGATCCAACTCCCTTCCCTTTTGAAAACAGGCACCTGACTTTAACACACCCCTCCTAAACTTACATTTTTGCTCCTTCTAGATTCTTCTTTCTTCTTTAAGTTCAAGTACATTTTGGTAATGTTTTAGGGCACTATAAATAAAGACAAATAGGAGGGGATCGATCATTTTTCTCTTCTTCCCCAATGGCCAGATTTCTTTCCCCTTTCCTTGTTCCTGCAATTTCCACTTCTCTTTGGGATTTCTTTATTTTTTTCTCTGATTAAATTTTTGTTTCTTTCATTGAATCACATGAACGTAACACCCCTTACATTTTGGAAGTCACTCTTTTAGATTTGGTTAAGGATTCAACAAAAAGTAAAAACTAAGGTTTTATAACAATTTAGGACTTTTAGGAATTAAGGAACTTACTACCATTTTAGGTTCTAATTGACTCATCAGTAAGATTTCTAATACATTCTAATCATGACTTTATTTTATAACTAAATTTAGAATCTGGATTTCCAAGCATAATTTTAATAAATTGAGTTAAATTATGTTGTTATAAATTAGAATAAGTTAGCATTGAATTGATTAAAGGCTAAACCCTGGGAAAAACTGAAAGGAATTCAAAAAGACCATATTATACTCTAAGCTAGAAAAATCAAAGTTAATTGTGAATTTCTAATATTGTAATAATGGCCATAGGATTTATTAGTAGGAATTAAATTAAATGGCCATCATTGTAATTAATATACATAATCATTTCATAAAGGTGTCATTAGTGGTAACTAAGATAAGGAATTTGATGTGCTCACTTATATATATGAATTAGGTGTCAATACTGTAAGAGGAGAGTCTAACTGGCATAAGGATTGTTAGAGAGTGATTACCATCTATTTGGCTCTAAATGGATTATTTTATTGTATAATCTATTAAAATAAATGTTTTTTTTTCAATGTATGTATGATTTTGATTAACTTGTTGGCAAATGATGTGTTTTAAAATCAATGGATTGAATGTTTTAAGTCATCAGGATATTAATATGAGTTTTGTTATGAAATTCATTTTCTGGCCTATGGATTTTATAATATATGAAAAATGATTTGGATTATAAAATTATTTTATGTTTTATGAGTATATTGCATGACTGGAAATTATTTTCTTGTGATACTTGATGCAGTAATGGAGCCTAAAGGCTAGTTCTATACCTTTGTTATAGCTATAGGTAATATATGAATAAACCCAAATAAAGGCTGCATAGGTTATTCGATACTAGTTAAGGCAGGTATGAGGGTGGAAGTCTTTGGAGAAATTATTTGAATACTACCTTACATATTCTTCAGTTGCATTCTAACTAATAGAATATAGCTTAAGGATATATAATGATTATCACATGTTGGATTCCTAGATTGAGGCATGAAAATTTCATTAGTATCAAAATTTTTGGTTATTTTATAATTTTTTAATGATTTTGCATAATTTTAAATTCTTTTGGGATCTCGCAAACTATTAAAAGAGTTGAGTTTGAAAGGTTTATAAAAGTTCTTCATTAAATACACTTAATAGTGCTGAATTTAAATTGCAAAAAAATAAATGGCTTATGGAGATGAAATCCGCCATATGAATTAAAGAACATAAAAATAAGGGCATGATCACCCTACAATATTGCTAAATTTAAATTGCAAGAAAGTAAATGGCTTGTGGAGATGAAATTCTCCACATGAATTAAAGAATATAAAAATAAAAATAGGGGCATGTTCACCCTATAAATAATATAATAAATAAATATAAAAAAAGAAAATAAAACATTCATAGAAGGAATAGAAGAAATGAACAATTATAATAACATAAATATATTATTAATAAAAGAAATTTACTTAATTAAAGAGATACAAAAGAAGAACATTCTAAGATTATGTTTTCTTCTTTTTCTTCCCTGTTTTTTTTTATTTCTTCCTTTCTTTCTTTCTTTTCTTTCTTTCTTTCTTTCTTTCAAAGTTTTTTTTCTACACTTTTCTTACACTTTTTTCTCTTACTAACATAATTTCTCTCTCACCTTTTACTTTATTTCTAAAGAGCAAAATGGCGAGTATTTATAGGTAAATCTTGAGGACAAAATTTTAATAATGGCTGCCAAGTAGTTGATTATTAAATAAATTTATTGACAAATTTGGATAGAATCTTTGACAAATGGATTTAATAATTTTGGCTACCATAAAAATATCATAGATGACCCTAAAGGTCAATGATTTAGCCTTCATGATAAATATAAAATTATAGATGAATCTCTTAGCTTTGATTTTCTGTTTCTTTCAGATCAATCTGATATTTCTATCAAAAGTTATGGGTAAAATACTGAAGTAAGGTCAGGCTAGGCCAAAGCAGTAGGTGAGCTTTTGATGGACTTTAGAAATAGGCTTAAAAGTGTAATATAAAGTTAGGACTTAAGCTTAGCCAAACATAAATAATTTGTGCCACTGAGCTATATTTCCAAAGTCACTTATATCAAATAATTTTGAGCTTTTTATCAAAAGTTATAGGTATAAAATTGAAGCAAGGTCGGGTTGGACAAAATAGTAATGGGCTTCAAAAGTGAGCTTAAAAATATAACATGAATTTAGAATAAAAGCTTGGACCAAACATATATATTTTAGCCCATTGAAGTAGCTTTTCAAAGCCACTAATTTCAAATGATTCTGAAATTGTTATCAAAAGTTATGGATAAAATATAGAAGTTAAATCAAACTTGACTGAAACAACGATGTGCTTAAAAAATAGCTCTGGAAATATTATATGGAGTCCAAAATAATGGTTAGCACAAATATAAAAATTTTAGATCATTGTTTAAGCTTTTCATTGGATTAAGAATTATTCCAATAGCTCTCTTAGTTAAAAAGTTATGTCCTATTTAAGAATTTTGCATCGAGAGAGAAATTAAATGACGATTACTAACAAAGTTAAGTTTAAATCTAAAATAATAAATCTACTTATACTGTAATATTTATCCTAAATATATACATTCAAATACTAATAACAACCTTTACTAATGATTCAAAAATAAAAATTTATAAATAAAGTATTTATTATTTCATTTCTCTTTAATATTTTTAAATAAGTAAATTTTTCAATAAAATTAACAAACCAAAAACTCTTTAGACAAGAAATTTATAAACATTTTTTTTGTGCATAAAGTGACACATTAGTTATGGGACTTATATTTTATTAGAATTAATATTCCTTAGGATTTAATTATTATATCTTTAACCTAATTTATCGACCAATGACTCCTAGCCAGTCAGTCTTAAGGTATTAGGTGTTAAGACACCCCTTCGAGTCTTTTCAGGGTATAAATACTTACCATTACTATTTTATTTTATTTTTATTATTTTTTTTAAATACAAAAATTGTTCTATATAACTAAGAATGCCACTAGGGTACAGCTCATTCCTAACCATTACCAATAATACTTGTATTTAATTTTTTTCTCTTTTTTCTTTTAAATACAAGTCTTGCTCTATATAGCTAAGTATGCCACTTGGATACAGCTCATCCTTAGCCTTTAACAATAATATTTGCATTTAGTTTTTCTTCTTTTTTTTTTTTTCGAATACAAAACTTATTCTATATAGCTAAGTATATCACTAGGATACAGCTCATCTCTAGCCCTTACCAACAAGACTTTATATTTAATTTTTTTTTTATCAATACCTTAAGATATTATTTCTGATAAAATTGTCAAAATAAATTATAGAAAATTCTTTGTTTGCAACCTACAATCATATATCAAAGTATGTGTGTCATAAAAATATATCATAAAACTCTTATATAATAAGTTTATGAAGAAACTAATAATAATATGAAAATTTATAAAATTTAAATAACTCAAATAAAAGCAAATAAGAACTTATTATAAATTAGAATATGTATAAATAATAATAACATTATTAGGATGCGTTTCAAGGATCGAGAAGAGAAGAAATGTCCCCTTACTTAGCCATTATATAGAAGTCGAACACTTGCTTCTTTTTTTACAATAAAATAAACTCACTTTAACGCATATAAACACATAATAATACTTATAATTCTAACATCATTTAATATCAATGAATACTTTTAACATCTCAATATAGAAAGATAAAGTATAAGAGATATTACCTAAGAAAAACTTTTTACATAAAGAAAATCTATAACAAATAATATTAAGCATGTATAAAATTTACAAAGGACAAAACTGGGTTATGACACAATGCAGTGGAAAAGGTCAAAGAATGTCAAACACATAACAAGTTTTTTAGGATTAGTTATATATTATTAAAGATTTATAAAAGGCTTCTCCTTGTTAGCCAACTATTAACTTGCTTGACTAGGAAAAAAGTTAAGTTTGAATGGGATGAGTAATATGAGAAGAGTTTTCAAGACTTGAACGATCATCTCACTTTAGCTCTAATTTTAATATTTTTAACATCAAGAGGTGGATATATAGTTTACAATAATGCCTTTAGGTAAGGACTTCGGTGTGTGCTAGTGTAATATAGAAAGATAATTACTTATGCTTTTTGACAACTTAAAAAGCATAAAGTTGATTATCTTGCTTATGACTTGCAACTATAAACGATGGTTTTCATATTAAAAATTTAAAGATGTTATCTATATAGAGAGCAATGCCAAATTTTTAAGGACCATAAGAGCTTGAAATATTTGCTTAATCAAAAAAAGCTGAACATGAGACAAAGATAAGGGATAAAACTTGTTAAGGATTATAATTTGATAATTGATTATCACCTATAGATGGTTAATATAGTTATAGATGCACTAAGTAGGATGTCATCAGATACATTAGCATATATTAGAGTAACTTATTATTGGATTTAAAGACCTTAAGAGTAATATTAGGATATGATCAAAATAGAGCAATGATAGCTAGTTTTATAGTGAGACCTACTTTAAGAGAATAGATTAAAGAAAGATAGATGTAAGACAATGGGCTAATTAAATGGTAAGAGAGTGAATTTGATTTCATTCAAGATGGCACTTTAACTATGAAAGGTAGCATCTGTTTCCCCAATAATGATGAATTAATTAGGGCTATTATAGAAAAAGCTCATTGTTCTACATTTACTTTGCATCCTGATAAGATAAAAATGTAGTAGACCATTAGAAAGATTACTGATGTTTAAGAATAAAGACGGATATAGCAAACTTTATAGCAAGATGCATAGTTTGTCAACAAGTAAAGTAGAACATCAAAAACTAGCTAGAATGCTTCAGCCCTTATTGATTCTAGAATGAAAATAAGAATATAATACCATAGATTTTGTGGTTGGGTTACATGCATAAAAATTAAAGACGATGCCATTTAGGTTATAGTAAATTGGCTCATTAAATTAGCACACTTCTTACCTATACGTGTTAAGCATTTAGTGAAAAATTTGTTAAGATTATATATATAATAGAGATTGTAAGATTATATAGATTGCCTGTAACCATTATGTTAGATTGAGGTCCTTATTTCACATCTTAATTTTGACTAAAACTTCAAAAGGTCATGGGTACTACTTTAAATTTCAGTATTGCTTTCATCTATAAACTAGTGGCTAGCTTGCAAGAACTATACAGATGCTAGAAGATATGTCACTAGTTTTTATGTTGGATTTTTAAGGCAACTAGAATGTTTATTTACCCTTTGTTGAATTAACTTATAATAATAGCTATTAGGCTAGTTTAGGCACGGTACCATATGAGACATTATATAGAAAAAGATGTAGAGCTCTACTTTGTTGGGATGAAGTAGGTAAGCAAAAGTTTAAAAATATTGAGTTAATCAAAATAACTTTAGAAAAAGTAAAGATTATCCAAGAAAGGTTAAAGATAGCTTAATATTGATAAAAATCATGCTCAGATAATTACCAAAGAGATTTGGACTTTGATGTGAAAGATATAATACTCTTGAAAGTATCATCCAAAAAGGGAATAATTTATTCCAAATATTGAGAAAAGGTTCATCCTTAGTAAATTGAGAAGGGAATAATTTGAGAATTCGCATCCTTTTTATACTTCATTAAAGGTTAAATTTTTAGAGTTGCAATATTCTCATCATGGTAATAAATAATAAGTAAGATATTTTAAATACCTTTGTTTGATTATTAATGAAAGAAACTATAATGCATGTAGAATTACCTTCATTAGAATAATAAAAAAAATAGATAGGTGTTATGTGCACGATATTAGTCTTCTTTCAAGCAATATGGTACATCAAATTTGAGGACAAAATTATTTTAAAAATGTAAAGTTATAAAACCTATTTCTTAAATTAGGGTCATAACCAAGTGCATTTTCATTATTTTCAATATGTGTGTGTGTGTAATTGACTACACACAATATGACATTGAGGCTTAATGCATGATTGAAAAAGGTTTTTTTGATAAATGATTAAGTTTGGGAGAATTTTCAAGTTATAATCTTTGTTAAAATCCCTAGTTTCAAATAAATTTTCATTGTAATTTAGGTTGGTGATTGACCGATGAATTATCGATACATGGAAAAAGATATAAGAACTTTAGGTTAGAAAGAAATAGGGGTAAAAATAGAAGTCGAATGAGGCAAGAATCATTATTGAGAATAGAGAAAGTCAAGGCTAAAAATGGAAAGCCAAGTGGGCAAGCTTAACCAAGGGTAACTAGCCCAAGAATGGCACTAATCTTGGCTGACTAAAGGTGATCAATATTAATCACAGTGCTATTCGTATATGCCCTAAGATTTAATTATAGATTTAGACATTTAGCATATTTATATATCATGACATTGTTGGTTTAATATAATATTTTATTATTATATCTCTATGTATTTTAATAAATGTAATAATATTCTTAAAATAGAAGGTTTAATTAGTTGAATACTATTCTTAAATGTCCCTAGTCAAATATTATTAAATATAAGACAATAATAATATGTTAAGACTAGTATGTGTCATAACCCAATTTTGTCCTCTGTAATTTTGTTTGTTGCAGATTTTTATTTTTGTGAAAATTTTAT
>JAWDEX010217391.1:0-10158 GCA_035221805.1 Trichilia hirta
ACCATCTTGGCTAGCTCAGGTGGCTACGCCCCTTGTGCACAAAGAAAGAGTTCTAGTGTTCGAGGGGGAGAAGGTCAGGCGTGAGTTGAGAACTCATCAACACCCTTCAGTTGTGCTGAGTTGTTATCAGACAAGGCCAAGTGTTGGGGGCCAACAAAACCAACCTTTAAGCATTCAATGAATCAAAATCTAAAATTTCTTGTAGAGTAAACAATAGAATGAAAATAGATTTTAAAAAATATACGGAATTTGCAATACATCAACAACACAATTCACAATTAAAATTGAAATGCATCATGCCAAGGCTTTCAAAAGGAGTAAAATGCGAGACCTAAAATTTAAAATATACCACACCCAAAACATTTCAAAAGTAGTTCAATTTAAAAATGAAATTATAGCACTTTAAAGGTATTTTAATAACTCAGTCGTACCAAAGACATATCAAGTGCAGTAAAAAGATTTAAAGAAAAAAAAAAAAATCAAAGCATACAAGCCCTCAAATAAAAAATTTAGTTCATATAATGGGTCATTGACAAAGTAGCCAGCGAGGAAAATTTTAACAAGAAGAAGAAACATTAAACGCGTAAGGACAAATATTAAACATTAAAACACTTAATTTTAAAAAATTACTGATAGAATCACAAACATCCAAAAAAAACACAAACGCCATTCACGAATACTTGCCATTTATCAAGAAAGATTACAACAAATGGAGCCACAAAAGTACGACTAACAAACATTACAAAGGACAAATGACACTAAAATAAACAAAGACTTCAAGCTTCGGGGTCGTTACCTCAACTCGTTGTCAAAATAGAAGCCGAAACGAACCACTCCTCGTGAAGAGCACCAATGTTTCGAATAGTCAAAGAGTTCAAAAATTCGATCAAAAGCCTGTTGTCAATGAAGAGACAAAGTTCTTCCAACTGAAAAATAAAAGAAGTGTCACCTTGGCCTCCAAACTTCGAACAGTGAATTGTGTCCCTTGCTCTTGTGTTTTTTGGCTCCAAATTTTAGTTTAACGCTTGACAAAGGTGAGATGGAAGGGAGAAGACTTGCTTTTACAATTGTGTTCTTGTTCTCCAATGAGTTGCTAATAGAATAGTAAAAAATATAATGAAGATGGGATAAATTTTCACAATCATTCTGACGATAGGGTAAATATCACTTTTAGAAATCATAAAGATATATGTCATTTTTCTCCTTCAATTTATACGATCTTTCCGTCCAAGTTGGAGAGCTGCGTATGCTTATTTTTCAGACATGGTTGTGAGAATGTTGATAATTTTTAAAATTATTTATTGTTATGTTACTCCCATGCATATATACAATATGAAATCCCTTGATTTAACTATTTTAATTTAATTTTAACTATTAATTTATATATTCTTCAATATAAAGTTGCGTAGTACTCACAAAGGTTAGCCTTAGGTAGGTCTCTTTCATAACGACATCACAGGACGGATCAATCAAAAGAAGGGAGACTTATAAAAAGCCCCCTATGGTTTGCTTTTATTATGTGAGCCCCTCTATTAGCAAGTTTTTTTCAAAATCCCCATGTAGTTTAGACAGGTAACAAATGCCCCCCGTCGGCTTCCCTACCCAGGCGCGAAAAATCTATCAGCAGAATATTCTTTTTATGTGTACATTTACCGTTATACCCTTGTCCCTGCAGAGCGTGATAAGACTTAGCCACCCTTAAAACATCAGAAAAATATCAACTGCAGCCTCACGTATCAATGTTACTGTGGTTTGAGAGCAACAATAAAAATATCGTAGAGGGCAACAAATCTTTTCAAATTGTTCTACATATCACACAAGAAAATGCAAGTATTTTCTTTTCTGAAATCCACTAAAAGAATTCTACTAACATATTGATGCAAATGTGGCAAAAAGGCACAATGATGAAGACGGAATAACAATAAATGGGAAGTGCAATGGCCTATCAACTTTGAAGAATGCAGCAAAGTGATCCTAAAAGTGTTTTTAATCCTAGTTGTCTTCATTGCATGTATGAAATGAACTGAAAATGAATACAAATTTTTGTTCATGAAACTGGATCATTTCATTAGTAAGAAGTAACATTGACTGTGAACTGAATTTCATACATTGATATCTTAGTTTAGCTGCAAACTACTTACAAGTTGTTACACATAAACAGCCATGCATATACATGCTTTTGCTGCCCCCAAAATTGCCATTTCTACAGTACATATACATAAATAATGCAACCAGAAACCTTTGCTTTTGTTGCCCCCAAAATTGCCATTTCTACAGTACATATACATAAATAATGCAACCAGAAACCTATCTATGCCTGAAAATGCTACAAACGAAAAATAAAAAATAGCCATAAGGTATTAACCATAACTGCCATCCCAAAAATTTTTAGGCATGAAACAAAAAATCCCCTATCACCCACCAATAAATCTGTAATATTGCCATTCAGACCATCATAGTTGTGACGAAGGTCCTGCTGTATCTGGGTGTAAAAGAGCTGAATTTAGAACCTGAGGAACCTAAGGCTGAGATGAATAACTCTTATGTCCTATCCATTTGATCTGCGATACTAAAATCTTGGATTCAGAATTGAAGCCCTCTTTGTCTGGCTTCTTGCTGACTTGAAGTGCCAGATGCAATCCCTGCTTTCTTACGTGCACTGCCACATCCACTTGCAGTTGCTTGGCCTGTTTTCTGCAAAGTTAACAATGTAATTATGATATTTTATACAAGTATTGATTCAAATGTAGAGGTGTTGCACCATTCAATATAGAAAAGTATTAAAGAACAGTAAATGCACACATTCAAAACAGAAGTAAATAACATCACATATAATACCCAAAACCTGTTTTCTATTTTTCTGGGCAGTAATCACTGGCTCTTTGCATGATCTTTTATTTTGTTCAACTTTCTAGCAGTTACTAAATCTAAGTGTACACATTTCTGTGTGGTTGGATTGGGCAAGACCGAACTCTACACCTTCAATCAAACCCTTTTGTCCATCACTCATTATGGTCATATGCCTTCCTTATTTAGCACCAATGCTATCATGCAAGAGAGCTGCAAAAACCAGCCACAAGAGGTACGATTTTCTACTTCACAATCAGCAAATGATATGGGAAAAATCATGCTGTTTGAATCAATTGCAACAGCAAGCAATGCTCCTCCAACCTTTCCAGTGGCATGCATCAAGTCCAAAGTATGGTCAGCATCCAGCTACACATCCTTTAATTTGTGCAACTAATGATACATAAATCTCTCAAAACTGGCATCAGAAATACTATGGTTCTATGACATCCCAAAAAGGGTACAAAACCTGGATTGTACTGTCTAATTGCCAGAGCATATTTGTGCATCTCTGCATAGCGTGTTTTATGGTCTCCACCCAATGCCCCTAATGCTATCTTCTTCCCTGTATATAGTCAGTATTTAGGAACCACCACCATATGGGCCAATCACATCACATCTTGCAAGTTGCTCACTTTCATGTTTAGATTGATTTTGATCAAGTTGCCATATTTCCTAGCCAGCCAATTTGAAGTTGCATCCGTCACCTCACCAATTCAAATGCTTTTATGTTTGGGATTGTATGACCTAATCAATAGAAACCACAAGCAAGAGCATAAGAGACCTGAATCGTCCATTCAAAAATCTCTGTCTTTGCAATGAGTTGTCAATCTGTTGCTTTCGTTTTTCTTCTTCATTATACATCATCCCACTTGAATACAATAATCTTGCAGAGCACATCTAAAATCCTTCATTGGGTCAAATGTCATTCCACCGAAAATTTAATGAAACCATCAGGCTGTAATCTGAACTCTCTCCCCACTAAAGCTCTATCCATACAATCAACGACTATTTCATCCTCATTAGACTCAACTCTTCCATCATTCTTATCCCTGGAATCGCAACATCCACCACATCTTTGGCCAACTCAAAATCCTCAGCATCTATCAAACTACCATGATCATCACTTTCCACATTGTGACATAAGTCTTCATCACCCGATAGTCACTGTCATGTGCTATTGATTCAAGAGTATTATTGCCAACATCAAAATTTGGCGACTCATCATTCATTTTACTGTATGACAGCATATTTGGCTTTTAGGTGGGAAGTAAGCAAGCGGCAGTGGGTAAGGGATGGTAAGTGACACTTGTTCTTCAGGTGCAGGTAGATTGTTTTGTACGTTGGTTGACAGTAGATGCCATTTCAGTTTCTGCTACAGGTACAAGGGCTCTTGGAGATCTAAATCAGGCCATCTTTCCCCCATGTGTTTCAAGGGTTTGTTGTATTGTCGGTTCAAAACTCAAATGGAACTCGACTTCAATCGCATCTTCTTTCGAATGCAACTCAAACAATTAAATCAAATCTGCATTTGTCTGATAGCCTTGGTACTGAGAAGATTTTGGCAATTTAAATCAACATTCACCCAACTCAACCTCATCACCAACACCACAGTAAGACCTAATAGCCCAATACAATTCACTCAGGATATGTCTACTTTAATTCGTCCATCATTTCTTCTGACAAATATAGCACAAGCCCACATTCTGTCACATATTACAAGCAGCAAACGATGCGTGAAAAGAGTGAGAACTAACAATGCACTTACAATTTGTGTCCATTGTTACGACAAAGATTGTACATGTAACCAAATCATCACTGTCAATTCTTTGAAAATCTTATTTTTTTTAACAGAGAAAACACTCCTAAACAAGACAGTACCAACGAGCCACAATCAAGCAAAATAACCTTGTGCAAAAAATAAATAAACAAATAAACGCAATCCAATGTACCGAAATCAAACTTTCCAAACCACAAACCAGTTTACAGCCACTGAAAAAAAAAAACACTAACTGACAACTTCAACATCAATAAAGCGTTCAAATAAAACCGTGCATGCAATCAAAACAAAAAAAATGCACCTAATACGACCAGCTAGTTAACATTTTGACAACAATTTCATGAAGTGGTTGGGGATGAAAACCCAATTAAAACCCTAGTTTCACCTTACAACAGTACACATTAGAATCTAACACACAGGTATTGCATCAACTGAAGAAAAACAACTTTTTTATCCACCATCACCGTACACAAATCAAATAAAAATCATCAAAGAGGTTAAACGACTTCCTTTACCTCGATAAGAAACACCAACACACGAAGAACCGAAAACGGGAACGGTAAAAAAACACCGTAAAACTCGCGAACACCTCCGACTTCTTCTAACGGAGCTCCATCGTCCACTGGAAGAGTAGTCGTTCACACCAAAACCCGAAGAACTCGGCCTCCAAGGTTTCGACAGTGAAGCTTGGGTCCCCTTCCTATCAATTTCTGTTTCATTTCACACTCGTAAAATATTTGTTTAAATGGGCGAAAGGCAATTACGTATTTTTACGCCCACTATGCTGACTGATTCTTCACAGCTAGTTAACGGAGCTAACTGATAAGGGGAATTTTGTTACTTGTCATAAATTACAGGGGTCTATGTAGAAAAAGCACACTATAATGGGTTTATTAATATCCCACTAATATGATTACTTTTGTCCCTTACGAATAAAAGTGCCGGACAAAAGTACCGGCAGCAATTTAAGCCATCACAAAATTACTTGATGCAAATTTAATAATAAATATTTTTATATTTTATTTCATTTTATATTAAAATATTTTTTAAAAAATTTTATATTAACATTAAACGAATTAAATTTATGTTTAATAAAAAAATATCATTATCCAACCTTTTCAGAGTTCTAAAATACTATTTAGCCCCTAATCTTGGGTAACTTGATTATTTCATATTCTTTATCTTTATTTTAATTTAATTATTTTATTCTCATTATTAAATCTAAATTCAAGTTAAATTGATTATCTCAACTCAGATTCCTTGTCTTGATAATTTTTTTCTTATTATTAGACCAAATTCAAATTAAATGAATTAACTTAAATTAGATTCAGATTTAAAATTAGAAACAAATATGAGTAATGATATTTAAATGTTTATACTTTGAGTTCAAACAAAAACTTAATCATAAAATCAATTTGTTATTTAATTATTTATTTTATAAGCTATATTATATAACCTCCAATGATATTAGAAAGATCTTTTTATATCAAAATTTTAAATAATAATAATAGATAAAATATAAACATTTTAATCAATACTAATTTAAATAAATAAATAAACTTTCTATTAAAAATATTTTATGCACATAATTTATTTTTAAATTATTTAAAATTTTCTTTAATAATAAATAAGATTCAACGAAATTATACGGTCTTTCGATTAATGTGTACTTTAAAATATATATAATTTTAAACTTTAACATAAAATTTAAAAGCATTATCTCATAATAAAAAAGTAAAGGTAATAATTTAGTTGCTTATAAATAAAATAATAAATAATACAATCTTTCAAGTTTCTATAATAATTGAAATAGTTATTTATTAGATATTAAATTAATATCTTTGATAATTTTAAACTCTTTATTATAAATTTTAATGAAAATTTTAGACGCTTATTGCCTAACATTACTCTTTTAAAATATATTTTTTAAATTATTTAATTTATAATTTTTTTCAGTCTTAATTAAGTATTTTTAAAATATTAAAAATAAAATGGCAAAGCAATGGTGCATGCAATTGTTATAATTAAAAATTGAAAGTGCAAAAATCCTTTTCTATTTTTTTGAGTCAATTGGTTAATGGCGTTCCAAGACTAAATTCTATAAGCTTCCAAAAGATTCTGGAACACGTGGAACTGACGTAATGGAAACTCCTAGAAAATCCCCGGACTTTCCATTTCTCTCCAGAATAATCCTATCGCACCCATGCTGTCCGTTAAATATCTGAAATACACGCGTTCGTATCAAACGTATAATTAACAGAAAGCTTAATTTTGTGCAACTGCTTCCGAAATTAATAGAACAATCAAGAGAAAAAGCGATGGATTTACGAATCTTGGGTCTGGACTCACAACTCTTCTCAACTCTCCATCACATGATGGAATCGACGGATGAAGCTGACAAATCGTTCAATGCTCCGTCGCGCACTTACGTGAGGGATGCAAATGCGATGGCGGCAACGCCGGCGGACGTGAAGGAATACCCGAACTCTTACGTGTTCATAATCGACATGCCTGGGTTGAAATCCGGTGAAATTAAGGTTCAGGTTGAGGATAGCAATGTTCTTCTGATAAGCGGAGAGAGGAAGAGAGATGAAGAGAAAGAAGGGGAGGCAAAGTATGTAAGAATGGAAAGGAGGTTTGGAAAGTTTATGAGGAAATTCGTGTTGCCAGAGAATGCTAATACGGATACAATCTCGGCAGTCTGTCAAGACGGAGTGTTGACTGTCACTGTGGACAAGCTGCCGCCTCCGGAGCCGAAGAGTACCAAGACGATCGAGGTCAAGATTGCTTGAAGAAGGGGGTGATGAGTGTCCGTTTGGGGTTTGACTGGTTTCTGAGAGGGTGAACGACTTGACTTTCATCAGTTGTTTTCTTTGTTTTTGGTCTCAATTTTCCTTGGTGTGGTTTTATCGTTGAGGTTGTAGAAGACTTTCTAATGGTTGATATTATAATATATAAATGTTTTGTATATTTGGGTAGACGCCATTATTACCACCATCTTGATCTGTTTCTCTCCTGCTCCTCTCTTCTCTACTGAAATCTTCGCTGCATGTGTTCAACATAGCATTCTTTCAAAACCAAAACGCCTCTGACTCTGAGTACTCATAATATCCACAAAAAAGTTGGTTAATTCTGTGAAATGCCAATTGTGACGTGTCTTTGTGTTTTAAATTGACGAGTTAAAATTTACGAGAGCAAAATAAAAATAGAAGGATTTCTATTTTCAAAGAGTTCCATTTCAAAAACCTCCATCAGAGTTGAGGATGAGAAGGTTGGTGATAAGGAACCAAATTTTCCTGGAAATTGTTTGTTTCATTAACGCTACAACTGTCAAAAACAAACAAGAGGAAAAATGATACGATTGATTAAGCGTGGGCAGAGATAAATCGATTTAATTTGAGTCGATTCAAATCGGTTAATTAAATTAATTTTAATCGGTTTAGTGGGCAGATTTAAATTGTTTAATTAAATTAATTTAAATCAATTTAAAATTTTTTAAATTAATATTTTAGAAACTGTTATTACCGATTCACATCGAATTGAGAATTGAATTAATTTTAAATTATTAAATAAAATTATTTAAATAAATATTAAATATATTTATTATTATTATATTATAACATTATAATTATATAATAAAATAATATATTAAATATTTTATTAATATTATATAAAAAATAATAAAATTATTATATTAAAATTAAATTAAAATTTAAAATTTTATATTTAAAATTTTATTTAAATTAATAAATTTTTTTAATTTAAATTTAAGATTTAAATTATAAATTTAAATGGATCCAAACTGTATTATTCGATTTAAATTAATTAGATTTATAATATATTATTAAATTAAAGTGAATTGTTTAAATTTTAAATTATAAATGCCTATTTTTACGAATAATTTTAATTTTAAATTTAATTGAATTTAAAAAATTATTTTATATTTAATTAAATTATTTATTTTAAAATTTTAAAAATATATAAAAATAAAAATATTTAAATTATTTTATTTTTAAATGATAAAAGTAAGAATATATGCATAATAAAATTTTTTAGACCAAAATAATTTGTGAGAACTAAATTGTACTTTTAAAATTAGCTGGAGAGTAATTTTTAGATAATTTTTAAGAATTAAAATAATAAATTTAAGAATAAATTTAAAAGCATAAAATAAAATTATTTTTAAATTATAAATGTTAAATTTGAGTGTGAGAATGAATAAATTTTGAGAGTAATTTTTATATTATTTTTAAGGGTTAAGATAGTATAAAACTTTTAAAAGAAAAAAATGTTGAATTTGAGTTTGAAAATGATTATTTTTAAAAGTGAGAATTATATAATTTTTTAGAGTTAAAAAATTAATTTTAAAAGTAAATTTGAAACTGTAAAATAGAATTATTTTTTATGAGTGAAAATTTTAAATTCGAATGTAAAAATAAATTAATTTTAAGGGTGATTTATATTATTATTAAAAATTGAGAAACTAATTTTGGAAATAAAAAAAATAATTTTGAAAATGTTAATTAAAGCAAATTTTAAAAGTGAAAAGCACAATAATTTCAAGAGTAATAAGCATGTTGATTTTGGGTATAATTATTGTATTAATTTTGAGAGTTTTAAATTAGGTTTTTCTAGTTATTTTAATGTCAATTGACTAATTTTTAAAATTTAGATTTAAAATAAAATTGTATAAAATATTAGTTACTATGTATATCATAAATTTAAATAAATTGTATACATATTGAATGTAAGTTTTGAATTTTTAAGAATTAGTATTTTTTGTTCATTGTATTAAGTATGGCTTATGAATAATATAAAAGTGTGAACTGGGATGATTGAATATATTGTGAATGATTAAAAAATTATATAATGCAAAATGTGAGAATATAAAAGTGTATTTAAATTATACTCTTTCTAAATTTATAGATAGATAATATTAGGTTTAGAATGTCGACATTGACCACTTTTTTTATAATTACTTTGTTATGTTCAATAAGGGTATTAAATAGAATATAACACAAGCTAACAAGATGACAACTTACTCCTTTTAAGCAAATCTGGTTAGAACACTTCCTAGATTTGAAAAATATCAAATTTAATAACAATCTAATTTATCATTTACTACTCCATGAGATAGTCATAGATAGCATTGATAAAGAGAAGATAAAGTTTGCAATGAGTGGCACATGATTTGATTCTCTAGATATGAAATTTGCCTTATTATAAATTTGATGTATGAGCATTGTCCAATTTTTAAAAAGGGTAATGATTTATTGTTGAAAAAAATATTTTAGTGGTCGCATTGTATGTAGTATATAAGAGTTAGATAATCTTTTTGAGGCTCTAGATTTTTACACTATAAATGATACTAACGCAATGAAATTGTACCTATACTGTCTTTTAGATAGGATATTATTGAAGAGGAGCAGGCATGTGTGGACAAACACTTGGTTATTATGTTGATGACGTGAACTAGTTCAATGCACATTTGTAAGGATTAATTTTATGGTGCTATACCTATAGAAGCATCA
>JAWDEX010217412.1:0-10158 GCA_035221805.1 Trichilia hirta
TAACATGCCTACATCATTTCCTATAAGTAGTATGTCATCTACATACAATACAAGAAATGTGATGGCATTATTATTTTTCTTTCTGTAAACACATGGTTCATCAATATTTTTAATGAAACCAAATGACTTGATAGCATTATCAAATCATATACTCTAACTTCTGGAAGCTTGCTTTAATCCATATATGGATTTATGCAACTTATATACTTTATAACTATCTGAAGATGAAACAAACCCTTCAGGTTGTTGCAAATATATTGTCTCCTTAATAAAACTATTGAAGAAGGCTGTCTTTATATCTATTTGCCATATCTCATAGTTATAATAAGCTGCAATTGCAAGCAGTATTTAAATGGACTTAAGCATAGTGATTGGTGAAAAAGTTTTCTCATAATCAACACCTTATTTTTGAGTATAATCTTTTACCACCAATCTAACTTTCTAAGTCTCTATTTTTTCATCTTTGCTAATCTTTCTTTTGTAAATCCATTTAAAACTAATAAAAGTTCTTTCTGGTAAATCAACAAATGACCATACTTGATTAGCATACATGGAATCCATTTCAAATTTCATGACTTCAAACCATTTTCCGAAATCAATAACTGATATCACCTCTTCATAAGTTCTAGGATTTTTTCTCTGCTCATCTTTTTCTATCATAAATGATTCAAAATCATTATCTGATAGAAAGAAGTATCTTTGTGGAGGGCGTAATATCTTAGTACTTTTACGAAGAGGTGGAACTACAAAAGGCCAAGGATTAGATCGATCAGGTTCATCTATATCAATAGGTTCATCCAACTTACGTCGATCCACATCAAGCTCTTCAGACTCTTTTAAGAGCTTAATTTTTCTACCTATATCACCTTCTTTAATGAATTGATTCTCAAGAAATTGTGCATGTCTATTATAAAAGTAGAAATAATATCCTAAACTCTCTTTAAAATATCCAATAAATCGATCTTTTTCAGACTTCACATTCAACTTTTCTGATTTAACAATTTTAACATAAGCTGGACAACCCTAAGGCTTCATGTGATTAAAGCTTAGTTGTTTTTTATGCCATATCTCATATAGTATTTTAGTTATAGATTTGGATAAAGTCCTGTTCAAGATATACATTGCGGTATTTAGAGCATAACCCCAAAGATATAAAGGTAAGTCAATGAAGCTCATCATGGATCGTACCATATTAAGTAAAGTATAATTTCTCCTTTCTGATACACCATTATGTTGTGATGTATAAGAACGAGTTAGCTGAGATATTATACTATTTAATTTTAAAAAATTCTAAAAATTCAGTATTTAAGTATTCTCTATCACGATCAAATCATAGAGTTTTAATACTCTTTTCTGTTTGTTTCTCTACTTCTGATTTGAATTCTTTGAACTTTTTAAATGATTCAAATTTATACTTTAATAAGTACATATAGTCATATCGTGAATAATCATCAGTATAAGTTATGAAGTATGAGAAACCACCTCTGGCCATTTCACTAAATGGATCACATACATCACTATGTATCAATCTAAGAATTTTATTGGCCCCTTTTTCTTTACCAGTAAAGAGTAATTTGGTCATTTTACTTTGAAGACAGGATTCAAAAAATAGGTAAAGTTCAAAACCTAATGGACTTATAAGTCCATCTACACTCATCTTATTAATCTGTTTTTCTCCGATATGACCTAATCTGTGATGTCAAATTAATCTTGAATTAATTTTATTTCAAAATTGTTTCTTATTAACAGTATATATCATATTAATCTCTTTAGTCTCAAGAACATACATACCATTTATATTCAAACCAGTGCCAACTAATTTATTTTTTAAATAAATACAACATTTACATCCATCAAAATTAAAAGTATAACCCTATTTACAAATTTGATTGATAGATAAAATATTTCTATTAGCTGTATCAAAATACAAAATTTTGTATAATACAAAAATATGGCCTAATGCTAAGGTGAGTCTGCAAGTTCCTGAATGTGTGGCAGTAACAATTGTTCCATTTGCCATCTTCAATGTCACTGCACCTTTCTCCAATAACTGTTTACTATAAAGGTCCTGTAACAACATACAAATATGTGAGGTGGCAGCTGAATCAATAATCTAGGAATAAGAATCTAAAATAATATTTAATTCAATTTATATAACATGACAAAAAAGCATACCTGATGTTCTCCTTTGTCTCAGGCTCTCTAAATAAAGAGGATAGTTCCTCTTCTAATGTTCGAGCTTTTTGTAATGATAACACTCATCATTAACTTGATTTTTGGAAATCTATTTGACTTTTCTTTTACCTATGCCTTTTTTCTTGGAGACCCTTTCTTTTGGTTTGAAACTAAAAGTCTTCTTACTCTTTTTCTTTCTTTTCTTACCAGAAGAAACTAAGGCAAGAACAGTCTTCTTTTCTTTTGGTTTTGTGATTTTTTTTATAAAAGAAACAAATTTCCTTCATCAATTTAGGGAGAGAATGCTTCAGTTTGTTTATATGATAATTGATAACAAACTGGTCAAAACTGGGTAAAAGTGATTGAAGGATCAGATCTGTCTATAATGCAAAGTCCACAGAAAATCTTAAGGCATCTAATTGCCTATTAGGTTAATCATTTTCATAAGATGGGACTCCGATAGGACTCCCAAACTCAGTCTCATGACAAATAAAGCAGTACATAGCTCATACCACTTAGTATTGGAACTCTCCCCAAACATCTCCAAAAGAAAGAGATAAATTTCTAAGGTATCATCTATGCCCTCATGCTGGACTTGTAAGTCATTACTTATCGAAGTCAGCATATAAAATCTTACTTTAAGATTATTATACTTCTATTTTTGGTAGGTCTCTCTCTCTCTTCAGATAAAGTATCATCAAAAACAATTTTGGGCGTAAATCCACAAAGATATAGCTAAGTTTTTTAGAATCCAGAATAATTCTTAAATTTTTATACTAGACTTTAAAGTTAGGCCCAGTAAATTATGAGTATCAAGAATTTTTAATAAAGAGTTGAAAGCCATTAATTAAATATAACTTAATAGAGTTTTAGTGATTGTCTTTTTAAAAAAGAAAAAATACATCAGTATGTGTTTGTGTATATATTAAACTATTTAATTTTAGACTTTGAATTAAATAGTACTTTTACTATTAAAATTAAAATAATACTCTCTTAAATAAAATAGATATAATAATATTACAAGTTTTAGTCTGTGATTATATTATTATCAAATTTATAAAATTTCACCTGATAATTATTGCTCAAATAAGTTTAATAAGTCAAAAACACATTTTTATTTGTAACTTATTATAAAATATGATCAATCAATCTCTAAATCAAAAAATCTCAACTGACAATTATTAGTGCCGTCATCTAGTTAAAGTAGACCTAATCTCTTTTCATAAATAAGTATATAATCAGACCCCTCACTTGACAATTATTAAAAGTCTAATACACCCTATAAAAAAATAGGTCAAATGAATTATGACACCCTATAAGAGCCCTCACTTGATAATTATTAGGTTATTTTATTAAAATATCTATAATTTACTAATTGCATTAAAAGGTTTGAACATAATATTTTATTAAGGGAGATTTTTATTTTGCTCTCAATTTTATTTTAGTAATAAGATTCAAAATTTATATTATTTTAATAATTAAAAGACATCAAGTTTAAATCCTTATCCATTATTGAATGATTAAATAATTTTAATAAATTAATAAGTAATTTATTAAGAGATAAATAATTAATAATTAATTTATTATCTTTTATGCTAATACATGTTTATCAATTTACTCTTATTAGAATTCTATTAATTTTAAAATAATTAAAATTATTTAAAATTATTATTCTATTTAATTTTAATTAAGACTAATATTTTTCTTTCAAGTGGAACAAATCTAAGTCTAAAAATTTTAATTCAATAAATTTAATTTTTGATAACAGAAAATGTTAATCTAATTAGGTATAATGAAAGTTATGGCTAAAATAACAATTATTAATAATATAAAAATAAAAATTTTGAGCAATTCAAAATTTTGCATTTTAATTCTAATAAGATAAATTATAAAAATACCCCTCATAGAGACCTATTTTGGTTAATGTGTTATTAAAGGTGAAATTTATAAGAAAATTTGCTAAATAAGGCTCGAGATTGCTTAAAAATTAAATAAAAAAACATAGGGTGTTAAAATGATGATTTATGACAGTGGAAAGGTAAAGAGTAACAACTAGGTGTGCGTAGGATAGTAGGCATAGTTGATGTATTCCTCATGCGCTTGTTGTGCCTTACCTCACATGCCTATCACTAGCAAGCAAATCGACATGTGTAATAACTCAGTATTTAAGTTCAAGAGTATTTTTGCATTTTACTTTGTCAAAGATATTTTTTTTATTTTTAAAATTTTAGATTTGGGCGATATTGTTGGTTAAATAAGATTGTATTGATATATATTGGGTGTTTTTAGAGATTTTGGATGAATTTGGTTAAGTTTAGAAAATTTTTTTATGAGATACTATTTGTGCACACGAGTTTTAAGTTATATTTCTATTGATCGAGAAATTAAATTAGTGATCCGTTTATTTTATTTGAAAAAGAGCAGAAATACAATTGTATAAAAAAAGAAATGGGTGAAATTAGAGTCTAAATGAGAGAGAAAATATCATTAGAAATAGAATGTAGACTTAAATGATATTTTTTAAGGGTTAGAGTAAAAATTTTTAAAGGATCGAAATGATATTTTATATGTATCGATCCCTAACTCAAAGGTTTCGATACTTTGACGTAAGGTATCAATACCTTCAAGAGGGTATTGATACTTTCATATGCAAATTGTGTAAAATTCATTCCATTTAAGTAATTCACAGTATTTTAGCTATATCTTAAGCTATAAACCTCTGATTTAGATAATTTTTGATGTGTTGGAAGCTAACTCAATTATATACGACTTTTATATTAGTCACTTTTCATAATTAAGTCTTTTTTTGGTTTGAAATGATAAATTTTTGAGGCCTATTAGATAACAAAATCACTCGAACACTTTTTAATGTAGATCATAACTTTCTATAAAAAAATCCAAATTGAGTTATTTTTAAATCATTGGAAAGTTAAGACAATTTATACAAATTTATGTTTACTATTAGATCTAAATTATTTAATAAGAGGGTCAAAATTAAGAATAAAAATAAATATCGTAAAAGAGCCTATAATAGAGTGAATATCGATTACTTTTGAAAACTAAAAACATCAATACCTATACTCAGAGATTTTGAAACCTGGGTTAAAAGGTTTCAATACTCAAGCTAAACAATGAGAAATTTATAAAGGTGTTGATACCCAGAATAAAGATATTAATACTTAGACCAAAGGTATCGATATCTCTAGCCAAAATTAGCCAATTTAAGAAGAGTTTAATATGCTAACCAAAGGTATCAATACCTAGAGTAAAGGCATTGATACCTCAGCTAAAAATATCGATACCTAGATAAAAATATTGATATATTTTGAGAAAATTTTACATTTTAATTGAAGGAAAGACCAAAGTATCGATACGTAGGACTAAGGTATCAATACTTTTTTATCTAAAAAGTATAAGTATCGATATTTTTCTTTAGGAAAAACCTATTTTACCCATAACTAGAGCCTTCTTCTTCTATAAGCTCAAGAACACTTTGGTAAATTCATAAGTCTTTATAAAATATCAAATAAGAGCAAGGATTAATTATTCTCATCTTTCTTTTCTCCTTCCATCTTTCATAACTCTCTCTTACTTTTCTCTTTTAGTTTTCTCTCATACCCTTACTCTCTCATTTTTTCACCAAATCAAGTAAGTCAATAGTAAAAAATCATCACCTCTTTCTAATAAACACTAATTTAAGCTTAGATTTTATATATGCTTAATAATTTAAAAGAAATTGGAAAGAGAAAAAATAGTGCGTGATCAATTATTTCAAGGAATTATCGAAGTTTCTATATAAAAATCTTATCCAAGCTTTTATGAGTAAGTATATTGGTTCATTGATTTTCTTGTAATTTTATACATAATAATTAGAGAATAATTATAGATTTTACTATTCATTTAGAGATTCTAATAGTTTAAGCATGAAATGGTAGAATTAAGTTAGAATACTTTGATTATAGGTTAAAATAAGCTAAATAGAGATGTGGATATACTTGGGTGATAGATTATTATTTATAGATACTATTCATTCAAGATCGAATTTGTTTAAAGCATTAGTTTTAGTTATTGGTTTGAGTGAAATTAATGAGTGAGATAATATAGAGAAATAGTTGTAGGATTTTATTTGGTGAAAATTAGATAAATGATCGAATAGCCGTAGTTTAAAATTTTTGATTCGATAAAACTGAAATATTAGACAATGTGTTTGTTTTGAGTAGACAGAAAAGTTGATAAGTATACAAAATAGACTTACAAATAAAGATTTAAAGAGTTTAGATGAGTAAAGACTCAAAATTCAAATAATACACATTTAAACAGAAATGTTTTAGTATTTACATATGAGGGAAGTAGAATGAGTTATTAATGATATAATTGAAAATATGTTATAGAGGTTTCGAGGTTGCATAGCATGACTTAAGATGACTATAAGAATAACAAGACTCAGAAATGTGAAGAGTTAAGGGAATGTATACCCTCCTTCATAATGAGTGAATTTTTATTTTTTAAAATATTTTTAAAATGCTTTATAAAAGCTTACGTTATTATGAGCTAGAAAATAGTTTAATGTATGTTTATTTTTTAAAATAAAAAATAAATGGCCTATTGATTTAGTATTAATTTATTTATGATTCTGAACATAATATTTTTACCTTAATATGGTTACGTAAATTTTGACAATGATGTTTATATAAATGTTTTGATATTGGATTTCATTGTATTCATGCATGATTCATTCTATATTAATATTAGTCGAAGAGCTAATTTCTATAAATTTGTTTTGATTTATGATATTAATGCTAAAGAGGCCTTAGATATGAGGGCCTAAACTATAAATATAGAGTTAAGTATCCTTAAAACGGACCTATAAAAAGGTCGTCTGAGTAAGTGTGCATCGGTAAAGCCAATATAAGAGATGATGACCCTCATTTATGGTGGAGTGACTCACTAGGCAAAATTATAGAGGATAGTCATGTGTGAATTCACATATTCTTCTAGGACAACATCAGTGATAAGCCAAATTTTTATAACAAGTCATACATTATTTATTTTATTAAATAAACTAAATTTTATTAAATATTTTATTATTTTAATTGTATAAAAAATTCACTGACAGTTCAAGTTTGCTCTTGATCAGAGTAATCCCTAAAAAGGCAACTAGTCCAATGATTTTTGGATAACAGACTATGAGTTTTATTGAAATCAAATTATTTCTAATACATTTATAAATATTTTTCATAAATTATTTTCATATAACTATTTTATATGTATATGTGTGTGTGTGTGTTTTAATATCCACTCACAAAATATACTCTCGTATAATCATCTTTATCACATTTCAGTTTCAAGTATTTACAGCAGAGTGAAGAGATAGCTAGAGATGAAAAATATTTGTCAAAAGGTATAGGGATCATAGGTATATTTTCTATCATCGACTCACTGTCTTTACAGAGTCTACTGAATGTCATATAATACTTTTGATTATTATAATTTACGTTTTTTAAATGCTACTTGATTTTAAATTAGTTGTGTAATATTAAATAAAGTTAGATATTTATTATTATTTAAATTCTTAGTTGAAATTCATTTTAAATATTCAAAATTTAAAATCAATGATACTTAAAGCCTTGCGGGCTTTTATATTGCTATTTTACCTCACAGAATTATAATTTGAGGATATGCAGCCGATGTCACATGTAAGACCCAGTTCAAGGCATGACAATTATAATGATATCAGAGCTTTAGTTTTGATTTTGAGGTTTTTTTTTACAATAGCTTTTTACTTGATTTTGGATTTTATTTTGAATTTGTTTTGAAGTATTTTTAGTTATGTTGAGATTTATGAGGCCTTAAATTAAATTAAAAAATTTTAATTTATTTTTTTTAGTTTTAAAATTCAGTGGACCATAAATAAGTCAAGTCATAGTTTTCACACTAAGGGTTCTAGAGTTTATAAGATTAAAGGTTAAACTTATTTTAGAAGAATAATATTATTAGGAATGAAAATAGGAAGAGAGAACTCAAATTAGAAGAGAAAATTAGGCCTTATATTAGTAGACTCATAAGGATATTATAAAATGCTAATAAGATAAAAAGAGTAAAAGTTCTTTGATTCTTTTGTTTTAGTAAGATTATAAATTTTAATAAAGATAATGAGACACCTTAGAATGAATTATTTTTGGCATATAATGAAGATATAGGTTTTGTAAATGTTGATCCTTCAGAAGCAATTGTTAATAAGTGTAATTTGATGTTGAGCTTTGTAAAGTCCTGAATAAAATAGATAAAAAGATTGTTATATTTAAAGTTAATTTTATATTCTTACTTGAGTAGATTTCTACATGACTAGTAGTGCTTAAAGTTTGTGAAAGATTAAGAAAATACATTTAGTATATGAACACAGATGGAACCAAATACTTTAAAGAACTTTTATAAGCAGATATTTAAGAATTTAAATCCATCCTATGCTTTAATAAAATTTAAGCTCTTAAGATATAGTTTTCTCTTTCAAACAATAAATAATAAGTTAGATATTCTAAAATATCTATATTTCATTGTCAGAGAAAGAAACTGTAATGTGCGTAAAATTATTATCACTAGACCATTAAGTGAAAGCATTGATGTTATGAGTGCAATATTCATGTTTTTTAAGTAGCATGTTATGTCAAATTTTGAGGATAAAATTTTTTTAAGGGGGATAGATTATAATACTCAATATTTAAGTCTAAGGGTATTTTTATTATTTTACTAAATCAGGGGTATTTTTTTTATTTTCAAAATTTTTTGTTCAGGTAATATTGTTGGTTAAATAAATTTGTATTAATATATATTAGGTGTTTTAAGAGGTTTTGAATGAAGTTGGTTAAGTTTGGAAAAGTTTTTCATAAGGCACTATTTGCGCACCCGAACTTCTAAGCTAAATTTTTATTAATTGAGAAATTACATTGATGATCCCTTTATTTTTATTAAAAGAGAACACAAATAAAATTATATAAAAAGGAAATGAGTAAAATTAGAGTTCGAATGAGAGAGAAAATAGCATTAAAATTAAACTGTAGTCTTGGATGATATTTTTCAAGAATTAGAATGGTAATTTATGGGGGATCTAAGTGATATTTTCTATTTATCAATTCTTAACTCAAAAGTTTCAATACTTGGTATAAAACTATCAATACTTCTAAGAGGTTATCAATACTTTTATACAAAAATCATATATAACTCATTCTTTTTTAGCAGTTTGAAGTATTTTAACTATATCTTAAACTATAGAACTCTAATTTAGATGATTCTTAATGCGTTAGAAATTTAACTCAATTATATACAATTTATATTGAACACTTTCTTTGATTAAGTCATTTTATTATTCAAATTGGTAGATTTCTGAAGCCTATCTAATGATAGTGCTACTCTGAACACTCTTTAGTTTTTAGTCATAATTTTCTATAAAAAAAATTCAAATTGATTGATTCTTAAATCATTAAAAAGATAAAATAATTATCTATAACTTTTATATTTATTATTAGACCTTAATCATTCATTAAGAGTGTCAAAATAGAGGATAAAAAAATATTGTAAAAGAGACTGTAATAGAGCAAGCATCGATACTTTTACTCATAAAGACTAAAAGTATTGATACTTTCACCAAAGGTTTGATACTTCTAGTAAAAGTATCAATACTCAAACTAAAAAATAAGAAATTTGAAAAGATATCAATACCCAAACTAAAAATATCAATACCCAAGCCAAAGGTATCGATATTTTTATTAATACCTTTAGAAAAGTTAGCTATTTTCAGGAAAGTTCAACACCTGAATCAAAAGTATCAATACTTAGATGAAAGTATCAATATTTTTTGATAAAAATTTATATTTTGAGTAAAAGAAAGCCAAAAGTATCAACACCCAAAGTAAGAGTATTGATATCTTAGTTAGAAATTTCAATACCTAGATGAAAGTATGATCGTTTTTGGCATAAAATTACATT
>JAWDEX010217433.1:0-10157 GCA_035221805.1 Trichilia hirta
TTCGATTGACATGATGATCAAGAATTTGAGTTGATAATTGCTTTATTTTTCAGGGACAAATTAAGTTAAAGGAAAGTGCTTTAGAAACCTCAACAGATTCATTTTTGGAGAAGGAAAAGGATCTTCGGAACAAAATTGAAGAGTTAGAGTACAGAGTGGAAAATCTCAATCAGAACCATTCAAGTTTCCCAAAGGTTGGCACCAATATGAATTATCTAATGCTTAAAAGGCATGCATAGTTTATAGAAAAGACATTTTGAGGTAACAATCATCGTTGTTCAGTTTAGTTGTCAACCCATCTCAAAATTTAATTTTAGCAACTCCATACTCTGTGGAGCATACATTTTACTGACAATGTCATTATGATATTAAAAACCATAACAAACAATTTTTGGTCCGCCGAGTTCTGTTTACATGGCTACTTTGGCTTGTTGGAGTATCTATTACCTATGCATATATCAGTTTCCTTTCTTACTCTTTGTTGTCTTTTTAATAAAATTTTATCCCAAGTTTATTTCATAGTTTAACCTATTGTTGTCTGCTTTTACGTTCCATCAAGTTCTATAGTCCACGTTAATATCCACAATGGTTTATCTTGGGATACAGGTAGGGACAGATACCGTTCACCTTACTCCTAATGAGGATTTATATGAAGAAAATGGAAATATCATGCCATTAGTCAAGAGGTATGAACTGAGGAACAGAAGTTTTATTTTCTCTGATTTGTTTTTTTCCTTTTGCTCATATTTTCTATTGCTTATGCTGTGGTGAGAACAGAATTAACACCCTAAACATTACCAAGTAAAAACTTACTGATTTCTATTTTTATATTCTGCCAGCGATGAAGATATTACAACAGAGAAAAAGGTTAAACCATTCACTATAAACAATAAAGACGACAACATTGATATTATGCTGAGTGAATTAACATTGCTAAAGGAGAAAAACAATTCTATGGAAATTGAGCTGAAGGAGATGCAGGAGAGATATTCAGAGGTAAGTCTCAAGTTTGCAGAGGTAGAAGGTGAAAGACAAAAGCTTGTGATGACTGTACGCAGTCTGAAGAATGCCAAGAAGAGAGAATAATGGTTTCATTATCAGTCAAACTTACATATTGTGAATAGCTGCAGCCGCTGGATATGTCCGTGCTGCGCCCTCTGAAGAAACAAAGATGTGGCAGTTCTATCAGAGTGAATAAATTAAATTGTACAAAATTAACACAAGTTTACCTCTTAGTTTTCAAATGTAGCTGGGTAAGGAGTTCTTCAATGTCTGATTCATGTTCTTTTGAAATCTTTTTGTTTCTTATTTTTGGTTTGAAGCTTGTCATATTATGAGTTAAGTTTTATGATTAATCTATTTATTCATTTTTCTTGGTAAATAATGTAAACCAGCCTTTGTTTTCTGTGAGAAGAATGCATACACCCTCCTTGTTTGTAAAATCAATTTTATTTAATTATTTTGCATACTATTCTTTCTGAATATTTGCTGACTAAGTAGATTAATCATGAAGTAAAGCCGCTGTTTCTTATTTATAATTATTAGTCGGGTTGAATTGAGCTTACAAAATTGACAACAATAAACCAATCTTTCATTTGACATTTGTGGATCTCAAAATTGTTCGCTTTCATCGTGTGTTCTTTCTTCATTGAAACAAAAACCGATCTTTCCATTCATCAACAGGACATACCTAGTACAAATTCTTTATCTAGAAACCACAAACAGGCATCCAGGATACAAAAAATGCACTAAATTTGACAATGAAATTCAAAAAATACATTCTTAGATATTCCTTTCAACCCAAAATCTTAGATACAGACTTATTGTTTATTGAAACATGTCATTGTTTATTGTGCAAAATCCTCAAGACTTATTTACATACCAAAATAGAATTAGAACACCAGAATGTCTTCTAACTTAAGATTTCAATTGCACTTATCACAAAGGATACAAACTGTAGATTAAATATGAATACAGAACCTTATTAATTGAAATGGAAACCTCCTCAATATAAAATAAATATTCGAACATACAATTATTTCCAAGCAGTAGTAATTGTTAAAAAAGAAAAAAAGAACCTTAAATATTAATAAAAAGTCACCTCATCGGATGTGGGGGCAACCCACGAAGGTGGAGAAAGAAAATCACAAGATTTACACCTTAAAATGTGGGACGATGCTACCATCTTTCATATTATAAATTCCCATATCCTTTCCTCCTCCTTCGGATTCACCTCTCAATTCTTCGTTAAAATACCAATACAATTTGCTTTGCAGTCTGAAACAGGTGGTACTTTTAAAACTAAGAATTATCTCCCAAGAAGAGAGTTCTGTTTCCCAAGTCTTTAATCTCCGTCCAGGAGAATGATTGGACAATTTACTTTGAAAACCTGAAACGCAAGAGTATCGCAGGTATACACATCAATTCCTGATTCAACTAGCTCAACTGGCCCTACATACACTCCTTGGCGCGTATCACCTAGAAGATTCCATCGGATATAATTTTTCCAAAACCTTCATTCCAACAAGTCCGGTTGGCATCTGAACCACTAGTTGAGCAACACTTGAATTGCTGTTATCACCACTGAAATTACAAACTAATATCTGACCAAGAAAATCTACAGCGTAAAACTTATTTTTGTAATAAAAAACCCTTCGGAACGTGAAATTGACTGTAAACAAGAAAATCAAGTGTATACAAATATACAAGAAATTACATCTCATATATAATCTTAATTAACATTAATTACATTAGAATATAAAATATAAAGATTGGTTTGATTAATTTATTATATTTTTTGTGTATTAATTAATTCCATGCATCGCATGGTAAATGGGTTGGCAAAACCAGAAAAAATAAAATAACATGATTGGTACATAAATTGTGAAGAAATGATCATTTTTAAAATGCAATAATTTGGTTCCAAATTTGAATTAACTGCACAATTTTAACAACATTTTAAAATTCGCTATTTCTTTTGCATATAATTCACAAATTAATAAATACAATAAAAAATAAGAATAATTATGTGGATAGTCAAATAACAGATGGATGGTTAATCTAAATAAATTGATAATTAATTCTAATGTAAATAAAAATATATTATATGAAAACCGAATGAAAGTATATAATCTTTTGTAAATACAGTATATTAATAATAATTTTTTTAAAATATAATAAAAAATAATTTTTATATTTTTATATTTAAATCCATTAAAAGTTTAAACGTTTTGCCAATTAGGTCTAGAAGTTTAAAAGTTTTGCCAATTAGGTCTCTGACATTACCTGTTGCACCGATACGAGAGTTATGGTGGAGCACACGCTGCAATCGGGACAAGCCTGTCGTCGCGATAGTCAATGGTTCTTTTTGTATTTTTTTCTTATTTTCCGCACACATTTTATTTTTTCACACAATTCTATTACATCCATAACCAAAAAACATCAATAGATTCTTCATCACACCAAAAAAAAAAAAAAAATTGTTGAAAATCAAATATATACCAATTCTTAGTAATAATCCTAAGTTCAACTAAACAACATACTATGTTTGCCAGAAATAGGATGCATTCAAGTTGGATTCTTCGGAGGAAAGTCGGCAAATGGCTGACGAAAACAAACGTAGAACTTTAATTTGAAATTTTGGATTTACTTTGTGGGGATCTCTATTTCTTTTTTTATTAGTAAAAAAATAAACAAAAACAAATAAAAGTAAGTGGTCATTATTATAAGACAAAAAAAGTATAAAATAATTAAAATAATAAATTTTAAATTGATATGATAAAAAAAAAAAAAAAAAGTAAAATAGCCAATATAATAGTCAAAATCTAAAATTTTAGTAAAAATTAACTACATCGTCCATTTAGAAAAAAGGCAAAAGAATTAAAATTTTTAAATTTATTTTTAGAGAACAGTGCAAGCACCCCGTGCCCTTGGTCCAAGCCTGAAACTCATGAATAAAAATAAGAGAGGATACATGTAATTTAGATTAATTTAAAATAAATTTTTAAACAAATTTAAATATTACAGTTTAAAATTAAGTGAATCTCATTCAATTCGTTAAAATTATCATAAATTGTTCTAATTCAAATTATAAAATACAGTTTAAAGTAGTTTAGATTAGTAGTTTAAATTATTTTATAAAATTAATGATATAATTATTAGTTGCTATTAATTCTATTAGATTTGTAGTTTGAATTATGTTATAAAATTAATGATATAATTATTGATTATTATCAATTTTATAATCTTTCATCGACAGTTAAGAGAGAGTTTAATGAATAATTTCTTTTTTTTTAATTTCCTTTATAAATAATTTGTTTTTAATTATTATTACATGCAAAAGACGAAGATAGTCATATATAATTTAATAATAAAAATATTTATAAGTAATATTAAATAAGTTTTAAAATTTAAAATTAGTTCAATTCAAAATATAAATTGCAACGTCAATTTAAAAGTATATCACTTAGTAAATTCATTTAAAAAATTTTTAAACCAATGTAAACCACTAATTTTAACTATTTGGATCTGTTTGTTTCAGGTTAATGGTTGTGATCGTAGTCCTTGTGAAGGAACAGCCACTTAAAATCTTGTTCAAGATGAGCAATGGAAACAAAAACGTGGTTATCACGAGAAATACTCTGTGATCCAGCTTGAGGAATCTGAACCTTATCAGCATTTAAAAAGTGGTAATGGCGAATCCAGTCAAGATGAGCTTCCGTTTTATGATTCTAGTACAATGTTGTTTGCACATATAATGTCATTTCTGAAGACCAGTTGTATATTTCTATGCAGCATGCCATGACAAGATAGTAATCACACAAACTGCATCGTGATTATGCCTCACGAACCGCATGGCAGCTGATGGTTGGCTTTGTTTGGTGGTTTGTGCTTGTAAATATAACGGATGTTTTCTGAACAAATGATCACAGTAAACCTTTTAATTGTATCTTTGGCTTGTAAATTTCTGACCTTGTAGAAATGCTGGCATCACTTTAAGATTTTAGCTTGATAGTCGGGCATGTTGGGCATCTAAGATCAGCCAACCCAATTGATGGACTTGAAGATATTGGGTTTTATTTGGAAGAAGGTGTGACATCACATTTTGCTAGCGAAGGCAAGCTTGCTAGCGTTTATAAGGCTTGGGTCCCAAGTAAGTAGAAATGTTTTCAGTGATGGACGCTCGCATAAATCCCAACAGAACATCCATGAGGGTGCAGGATGCCTGCGGGAAGCTCAAAAAAAAGAATTTGTGAAAGTGAAGAACGTGTGCATAAAGATCAAAGCACAGATGATATATGCTTGTTTGTTAGGCTGGACAATTAGTGTTTTAAGATTGAAATTTTAATTGAAGGCTGGAATTTTAAGATCACACGATCAAATACACCAACTTGTTTTTTGGGCCCGGATTATTATAAACAGAGTTTCAAAGTCGGAGTTAGTTTTTAGATGACATTATCAAAAAGAACTAATCGGAGGAAGACTGATGTGAACCTCATTAATTTGCAAGAGACCCACAATTGATATTGATGATTATAACTCCAGAAAAGCTAAATCAGATTTTTAAGGATAGAACTTTGACCCAAATATTTAAAATAATCCCAAAACCTAAGGTATATTAAACCAAAGACCTAAGAATTAATTCTAACATAGAACAAGAGGTATAACAATGGTGGAAAGGATGACACCACACTCAGAAAGAGATTCGTGAGTGATAAGTCGAATTTGAATGTCACAAAATTAAGAAGACCTTGATAAGTTCTATTAGTTCTTACAAAGAACAAAGAGAGAAAGCTCTCAAAATACTTATACAAGTCATTCAAGTTCTATCCCTAACTTAAAAAAATAATCTTCCATTTATAGAAACATGAAAAGGTTAAAAATTCAACATTTGATGCTAAAAAAAATTAAAATTACATAATTTTCAAGACTACCTTTTCACATGCACCAAATTTAAATCATCAAAAGAGAACTAAAGTTGAGTTAATTTATCTCCCATCAAAACAGTAAAATTGTAGATAAATTCTTTAGCTTTCCATAGGGTTTTGAATCAAATCAATACGAGCTCTACAAGTCAAGATATGAGCCAATCAATGACAGCCTACGTTAAATCACTCATATTTTCGGTGCCTAAATTCATGGAATTTGTCTGCCATGTGAAAAGAAAAGTTGTAGCTCTATCTCTTAGCTTTCTATAACAATTTGAATCATCCCAATCCGAATTATATAAGTTAAAATATGGTTCAAATACTAATAACTATTCAAATCTAAATTTGGGTTCAAATCCAAATTTTCTTCTCTAACTTGGATTTAATGTTTGGGAGCCCAAACAAACTCAAATTTGAAGCTCACGTTAAAAAGCTCAAAATGTCTATTTTAATTTGATTCATGGGCTTGAATCAAATTAATTAACCTTTTTGCATCAATACTTAAAGGTTTTGCTTCTATTTTATTTCTTTTCATTTCTTGATGTTATAATCAACTCATTCGTTGCTTCACTCGTGGCTTTAGTTTTAACTCTTATCATTGGTCCTCTGTAAGTGTGTAAGGGATTACTTGAACACCTTAGTGTGCTATCTTGATTCCCATCAGTGGAAGACTGTAATAGGTAGAGTTTCGAGGTTGGAATTTTGAGATCACAAGTTCAATTGAGCTTGGGGAGAGATGTTATAGAGGTACAGTTTTGACGTTGGAATTTTTTATCACATTCTCAAATGGGACTAGTCGGGAAGTAAGACATGTTCCCCATCAAATGCAAAATCAATTGTTCTACCTTCTGACGAGAACTTAAAGGCTCGTATTTCCTGAGGCAGTATATGAGCCTTTGCGAAGTTTCTTTTACATTTTCAATTACTTTTTAACACGCATCACTACTCCGGTGCAGTGACTTTGATTAACTAACTAGTCCTTTTATCGACAGGACATAAGGAGCACATTAGCAATCAAACTCCTGAAAATCTACCTCCACCGTCAGCATGGTAAGCTACTTAAGCTACTGCATGTCATCAGTGCATGGCTTTTAATCAGTTTTCATTTCCTTGTATCTTTCCTGACAATATATTTTATTGGATTCAGGTTAGAAGAAACATTGGTTGACCTTTATCTGTCTAGTTATAACCATGTAGCCAATGCTGAAAATGGCGAAATTATATCTTTGGAAACAGATGAAAGTGATAAATTTAACTTTTCAGCTGATGGTTTGTCAAATTTCTTTTCATTGTTTTACCAAAAATTTTGTTTTTGTGATGATCTATATCTGACATAACAGGTTTGATTTGAATCTGTGCTCTGAATCAAGTTTACAGGTTCCAAAATTTTCACTGCTTATTTATTCTCCATGCATGGTCTTCTCATCCAAAGAGCTCATATTCATATCCCATTTTTCTAGACATTAAATTGATTCAGGGCTAGATTTATTAAATACTCCAATGTATTCTACAAAATTAGTAAACATTCAAATTTTTATTGGAAGTCAATAAAGAAATTCATAATTATTAAGAAGGGGGGAAATTTCACATATATGAGTTGAACCCTATTGGCATTTTTGATAGAGGTGTTCCATGGGATGAAGAAAATTGGCTATCGCAGTTTAGCTGAGTTATTTGACTTGAGAAAGAGTCAGCATTGGGGTTCCCACTTCCCAGTTGTTGAATTATGGGATTGGTCAATGTTCACAGAACGTAGAAAGCGTGGAAAAGATCAGGTTGCTAGACTGGTCGGACATTTGGTGAGACAGTCCACGAAGCTCCATCCCTCAATGCCTTCTCGTGGTGGTCTTTTAAAAGCTGCTCCAATATGTGAAGCTCGTCAAGATCTGGTACGAGTTACAACAGGTTTGCATATGCCTTTTTTCTATTTAAAAACATGTATAATCCTTGTGTTTCCAGTGTGAGGTTATTATCTTGTATTCTCCATGTTGTAAGGAGGAAAGGAGAATGAAAACAGATGACAGTAATTTTCTTATCTACGGTTGATAGTTGTTGACTTACGTGGCTTTTAACTATTTCTCCCTTTCAGGACAAGTGTACAGATTGCGAACTCCTATTGCAAAATATTTAGCTTCCATGATATCTCATGATTCTTCCAACCCTACAGAGGATTGGTGCTTCTTAAAATTTACCTCACTATCTAAATCCGTTCGTAAAAGTGAATCAGAATCAGCTGACGGAGTCAGGGAGAGCAAGGATATACTCACTTTGCCAGATCAACTCTCTGCCTTCAGAAAGGTAATCTTTTATTGCTAAAGTTCCTATTATATCTTTGGTAGTGAAGACATATTTTATACAGAGTGCACAGAGGATACTCGGAGAATTTGTTGACCCGCAATAAGACACGTTGACATTTCAAGGAAGATGGTTTTGATTGACAGCAAGGATTAATAGCCCGGTAGTGGCAACTAATGCTGTTGGTGATCTTCTGTTGCAATAGGCTTTCCCTCTAAAAATTCATTGTCCACATTTTCTGTCAGCTAGGTATTTCTTATACGCATATGAAGTTGACTGGTATGTGAATTCATATTCACTTTTTCCATTCACTGACGTTATTGATTTTACTATAAAACCCCGGTACCTTGTTCATAGTCCAACTATGTCATCGCGTTTGAGTGACGGTTAACTTTATGCTATGAATGACAAATGCCAACATCTCAAATTCAAATGTCTTGTCTTATACGCTGTTGCTGATCATGTAACCTGGTGAATTATATGCAATTTTCTTCTTTTGAAAAAAAAATATATATATTGCCTTGTTTGTAATGTGTTTTCTGCTGTGTTGCCAGCGTAGAAGTACTGCTCCTAGGGATAGAGCTGCTGAGAGAAGAACCATGCATGGTGGAATTAGGGTGGGACCAGGACAAAAGAGTGTTGTAGTCAGTGATGATGGAGGAGTATTCTGCTCTGAATCAACTTTTACAGCGGCGGATGCCGCTGCTGAAGCCCCAAAAATGTCATTTAAAACTGGTAGTTATGCCTGAAGAACTCTGGAAAGCGTGGGTGATGAGGAGGTAACACTAATTACATCATTTTTCTTTTGCCTCACATTTTCAGTCGAAAGATTAAAGTTGGAGAGCTCTATACGAAGTAAAATAACTTTATCTTCAATCTCTCATCCCATCATCCAAGAGAAAGGGACCACGTAGTCTGCAGGGGATTCTCTTTCAAACAAAATATTTTGGAGTGTTTATTGATTTGTCGTCTTTTTATCTTTTTTTCCTTTCTGATTCAAAAATGTCTGCAGGGGAAGGCCCTGGGGTCGATGGAGCCTTTGTAAGCCACTGGAAACATTGGTAATGCTGGTCTGGGACGGCCTCAAGGAAGAACAAAGCATCTGTGAAACCACAGGAATCCATCTCTTCGATCTAGTTCTTGTTCGAGATATATCAAGTATGATTTTTGACAAAGATTTCCAATATTTGAAATACTAGAAGTATTCCAATATATTGTTTTCCCCTTAAATGTTCTGTGGTAAACATAACTTACGTGTACTCATGAGGCAAATTCATTGCTCTGTTCCACCTACACCAAATACAAAGGTTGATGTTGATCCGTGATAATCATTACTCTGGAGTGAAATAATTACCTTTGATTTTTTCCTCAGGGAAAGACGTTCCATATTACTCAAGAATTTGCTACATTTTTCTTGCATAGCTATAAATGGCGGCCTCGGTAAGCGTGGTGGCAAGTATTTTTAGTTTAAGATGATTATGACGATGGTGAATAAATAAAGAACAGTCGATATTATTTTAAACAATAGTATTAAATTTTTTCGGTAACTATCTTTTTTATTATTTTTATTGATTGAATAATGAAATAGATAATATTTCATTTTGAGAATTATAAAAATTTGCCCTATCAAGTATGGTATAATTAAAATTAATAAACAAAATTTATATAAATAAAAATTATATTATCAATTTAGGGCAAAAAATATTAATAACTACTCCAACATAAAAGATTGTGTTGATGTTCAAAATTTTCAGAGATAAAAATTTTAACACATCACACAGATTTATTATTGCGATTAACGTAGAGCCTATTCAAGGACTACTTGAAATCACAGAAAAACGAGTTAGGAATGAAGTCGGATTATCGGCGAATAAACTTCGACGCTCAAGTTAACGAAATAGTGCAGAGCCAAATAAAAAAAAGAAAAATTACGAG
>JAWDEX010217455.1:0-10156 GCA_035221805.1 Trichilia hirta
TTTATTTGTGTTTTAGTTGCTTTATATTCATTGTATTTTGATTTTTTTATGATAAATTAGTGCTTACATTATTTTTTTTTAGGTTTAAAGATGTTAAAAGATCAAAAAGTCGAGCAAACAAGAATATCTTGTACAATAAACAATCGAAGGCATTAATAACTTTGAATAGAAAAAAATACTAGTTCTCATCTTTTAGGTATGATTCCTTTTTCTGCTCTAGTGTATTTTAATTTTATTTAGAGCATTAGATAATACTCAATTTAAATTTAGGGGGGTAGGTCTCGATTTGATTGTTGTATTGGCTAATTTGAGTGTGAAGATGGTAGCTTTATGAGTAAAAACTTAAATTTTTTCACTTAGGACATCTTAAATAACCTTAGAATAGTATAGGTGTGTTATAGTTTTTGTTTGAATGGTTAGGTTTTCTGTGAATGTATGTGTGAATGAATGTATTTACATGTCAATGAGAATTATTGATAGAGCAATTGAAGTATGAATCTATATATTGATATTAAACTTGGATTAGATGGGTGAAATGTTTGTGCTAATGGTTTAAAAAATATTTAATATACGTGTTTAGAAGAACTTTAATGAATTTAAAATTTTATTGAGTTAATTACAAAACCCAAATTTGTGATTATTTTCTTATTAATAAAATGTATATGCACCATAATTGTGAAAGAAAAAAAAATTAAAAAAAAAGAGAAGAAAAAAAAACTACTCCAATGTTAACTGGGGGGTGGCACCATTATTGTCGATCACTCGCATAAAATGGATCCTTGAGATAAGAGTATACAAAGCAACTAAAGTATCTAACATGCTGAGTAACTGAGGGTTAGCACCATAAATGTCAAATACTCTCGTAAAAAAGGCTACTTAGAACTAAGTTAATGGAATAAATGGCTTAGAAATATTTAAGCTTGAGTTATCAGTGTCTATCAAAGATTTGTAAAGTTTAATTATGAGTAAGGGAAAGTGAAGGCAAGATCAATTTTTGATTCATTAATTTTTTTTGAAGGCATGTGTTTTATAAAGTATATTGATACAAGTCTAATGGATTATGGAAGCTTTTCAAGTCATTGAGTTAAGTGTAAATGTATAGAGCGGTAATATATTAATGCACATCAAAATATATTTGTGTGATCCAATGTTGAACTATTGCATGTGCGTGTGCACATTGTGTGCATTTAGCTTAGGACTTGGATTTTATGTGTAGATTTTTTAGAAACCCTTATAAGACTTCACTCGTCCACTATAGGCATCCTAAGGGTTTAAAAGTTGTTGCATATGCTAAATACAACTATGAGTCCTACGAAAGTGGATTAGGTTTCTTATTTTTTTAGTTTTATTTTGCTCAAGACTGGTAAAAATCTAAGTTTGGGGGTATTTGATGAGTAATTTTATCACTTATTCTTTAGTTAAGATTTTGTATGATTTCAAGTATTTTCTTTAGTATTTTTATGTTTTTCTCATTTATTTTTGTATAGCTTATAAATTCATCATATTCTTTAAAAAATGATGATATGTCAAGATTTGATGGCCTTTTGAATGGTATTTGAAGGATTGCCAAGTGAAGAATGCAAACATATCATAGGAAGACAATGTGCTCAAAAGCTATCTTGACCTTTATAGGTTCAAAGGCATTTTTGGTACTTTTACACATCTTAAATTAAAATATGTCTTCTAAGAAGTTATAGTACACAATTCAATCTTTCCATAGAGTACTCATAAAATTGATTTGAAGACCATTTGGTCCACCAAAATAGAGCCTAAAAATATGGTTTTAGGGTTTGCAAAAAAAATGAACGCCATTTAGTAAATTAATTATAACTCAAAGTACAAACATTATAATGAACTAATTTTAGTTATATTAGAAAGATAACAAAAAATGCTAAAACTTTCATAAAGAAACCTAGAGCATTTAAAGACATTAAGGACATCAAATTAGAACTAGAATTCAAAAGTCATGCGCAAAAATAGAAAAGTTGGCACTGTAGTTGGTACTATACTTGCAGCAGCACCCAAGTAGCCAAAAAAAATAGAACACTTAGTGCTATAGTGAGTATAGTGCCAACCCCTCGGGTTCTCTATGTTATTCTTACATTTAGGCACATTTTTTCTTGATTGCTTTAGGATTTTGAAGCCTATAAAAAGAGAGTTATTTTGCATGATTAGGAATACTTTTGCCACCCAAAAACACAAATTTTAAGCCTAAAAATCTGAGATTACAATAGAAGATTAAAGATTGAAGATTAAAGTAAAGAAATTTTGAGTTCTTTCTATCTCTTTCTTTGTATTTTTAATTTTTTCAATTTGTAAACATGAATTCTATGTTTTTGGATGTTGTTTTCATTCAAAATATGTTAAACTAAACTTCTTAACTAGAGGATTAATGTAGTTTAATTCTTGAATCTGTTTTTAATGCTATAAACTTTGGATTAATAAATAAATGATTGTTTATTCATGTTGTTTCCATACTTAATGCTTTCAAGCTCTTGGCCACAATTTAAATGATTCTAGATTTGAATTCTTGCACTTGGGAGAGTGAAATTTGAATTAGACCACGAACAATATGACTAGGTTTATTAATTAGTTAAAAAATGATTGAACTCCTAGAAAACACATAGAATAGACTTGTGCTTCTTATGTTTTGTTATTTGATTTGTGATAGGGATATTACAAACAGGTTTTAAAATTGAATCGCTTGCCTTGGGAGAAGGAGTTAAGTGCATAAATTCTTGTTTTATAAATATAATTCTATAAAAATATTAAGGGATCATTTAAAATAGAGTACATATAATAAACGAAATCAATTCTTTAGGTTAATCTAACTTGGATTTTAGTTTTAATGGTGTTGCATTGGTTATTTAATTTTACAATTTGTTATTTAGATTCTTATTTAGATTAAATTCTTTTATATTGTTTCCTAGAAAAAATTTAGGATTAATTCATTTGTAAGAATTAATACACTTTTACAAACTTCCTTGAGGATATAATACCCTACTTACCCTAGATTATAACTTGACACCGACACTTGCAGGTAAAATTTGCACATTGTAATTAGTATAGAATAATTACAATATTCACAATCCTTAAAAATAATAACACGAATAATTTTTGGGGCAAACATTGACTTCTAACAATAATAATATAACTAATTTTGATAGTTTAGTAAATAATATTATCAAAAGTGATAATATAACTACTTTCAAGAGTTTAGTATATAACTGGTTTTGAGATTTCAAAACATAACAATTTTCAAAAGTTCATAGCATCATTATTTTGAGAGTTTATAACAAAATTGTTTTTGTTAGTCGTTAATATAGACCTAATCTTTGAGTTTTTAGAATATTATACTTTATAATTGGTTAAAGGTGCCCTTTTTTATTATTTTTTAATGTATTGCATGAAGCCAAATTTATGATAGTTGATTCGAGACTGAGGATGTCGACATCTAACTACTTGAGGTACTCCTTCACTTTATCTATAAGAAGGAATAATCAATTACAATAATGATGGCAAGAATGTTCTCATATGCATTGATGAATATGTGTAAAGTAGCTGTCAGGTTTAGGTGTGAGATTACCTGTGCTTTAGATGTGACCATTAAGACACCAATAACAAACTTCTCTATAAGGTCATCTTTAGCAAGATTAAGAATCTCTAAATTAAAGAAAAAGCCATTGTTATAGACAAAATAGATAAAAGACTTAAGAATGGCCTAATCCCAAATTATGCAAAGCAAAGCTTCCTTAAACGATCCCACCTTGTTACTATAAGGGTGATATAATACCCTTATTAATCTTAGTGGGAATGTTGAGCACTTAGAAGAAAGAGGTTTGTCTAGGATAGGTCAAGTCTAGTGTTTCTAGGAGGAACAATTACGTTTGCTTTGGATCAATAGGTATTATTAGTATACTACTAGGACAGATGCATCATATAGTAAAGAGCCATTCACCTACACATGTTCGACTGCCTATGCTTTATATTAGCAAATGGAAATTGAGAATTGCAGAGTATTTACTTACATGTTTGCTTAGGTTTTTGATGTTAAGTTGATAATAAATATATAAAATTTATTTAAGGTTTAACATGATTTATAGAACAATTATGGTTTTAAATTATAATTCATCATCAAATCAAGTTTAGAATGCTAACCTTTAACCTTGAATTATAAAGATTTGAAGTCTCAAAACTATGAAAACCTCTAAAAGCTTAAACCCCACTTGATCCTTGCTTTGGCTATGAGATGAAAGAGAGAGGGATAAAAGCTTTTCCTTTTTCAATTTTGCAAAATTATCAAAAATTCACTTTTAAAAGGAAATTGACCACTATATTTAGCACCTCATCATTTTACTCAAGTGCCCTTAACAATTAAGTCAATGATAAGTGAGTCCAAAACTTGTCAAACAAGCTTTGTAATAGTAAAAGATAAAATGACAAGTTTGCCTTCATTAAATATTTAATGCAAAACTTATCTTAAAGCTCATTAAACTACCTTTGACCAACTTTAATCAATTTTATTTATATTATATAATATTAATAGAATATTATAATTTACTTTAAATTATAATTGTGTCAATTTGTTAAGCCATTAAAACCAAAAAATTATTCATCATGTAAATAATTTATATTTTTCGATTAATTATGATCACTGAGAGTGTTAGCTTTTCTAGAAACTAATAATTAATAATTTTCTCTCATATTTAGCAAGATAATAAATGGTTATTGGTTATGACCTTCTAGGTTCACTATAGAGTTAGCCATAAGTAGAAATTGATCTCATCGAATCTATTTTGATCTCCTAAAATACTCAATGACTATGATTAACATCTTATAATATACTATAGTCCTTAAATCAAAATTAAAAAAATCTTTATTGAACCTTTTAATTTAATTGTATATATTATATGTATAATATCCCTCTATCATTAAATCTCAACTAAGTTAGAGTTTAGAGAAAGTCAAAATTCTAAATTGAATGTCAATTTAGATTATCAGTCAATATGCTACGAACTCCTTTGTCTAACTAGGAACCTCCTTGGCTAGCGATATTAGGATTTCAGTTGTTTACTGACGTTCATTAGAAAATTCAAATTTGGATCAAGTTAACGATAACCTAATCTTATACATCGAGTTGATGGATCCCATCTTGATAGTTATTCGCATCCTAATATAAATAATGAATGACAAAACTAGCTTCTTGTACAAAACTTGATTAGTCCTATACTTATACACTATATAAACTATGTGTATCTATATTAGATAATGACTATGACATCTTAAGTTAAAAGAGTACATCGAACACTGCTACAATTAAATGACAAATTATTGACTGCATACATTCCATGTAATTCTTTATTTTCTTAGTCACATTCAAAAAATAGTTCTCTAATTGTTAATCCATACTAATGTCCTAGTGACATGACTATTATTATTACTTATACTAATATCATCTTATAATATTCACCAAAGATATTCAATGTGCTTACTATGCGATATTGATACCTAGTCAATACTGCGTATGTAAGAAACAATTTAGATAATCTAATTATCAGGCATTTATATGTATACTCCATTTATTAGTATAATTAAAAAAAAGTCGTATATACGTACGAACAAAAATAATTTCTTTATTAATATATATGTATAGTATATATATATATGGTGATACAATATAAAATACTCTAGAACCAACAAAATGAATGATTTATAAGACATACTACACTAATCGTAGATTGCCATAAAGGTGCTAGTTGATTACTTTTTACTTGTTATTGTTATTGTTTTTCTTATTACTATTGTTGTTGTTATTATTAATAATTCTTGTTATTACTAAATTTCATTTTTTTATTTAATTAAAAAATGTAAATAAATGAAATAACTATTTTATAATTTTTAATTAAAAATACTTGCATCCTTTTTAAATTATAAATTAATTTAAAAACATGTATTTTTGCTAAACTAGGGAGATTTCTATCATTTTGCTAAACTAGCACATTAAAATTGGACAATACCAAAACCAAACTCATTTAAAATCAGACAATACTAAAAATACCAAAACCAAAATCAAACTCACTTAAAATTGGACAACTAATTTCATAATCAAACTAATTTATATACCATATAAACCATATGCATTTATATTGGAAACTTGCATCTAGAGAATTTGCTCTTTTCAATCAATATCTATTTAAAACCTATCAAAATAATAGACATGGTCAAACGCACGAAACACTAACTGCTTTAAAAAATAGAACCTCTATGATTAAACCACAATCAAAAGTAAAACAAAAGGGAAAGATTTATGAGAAATTAGTAACTATATATATAACACATTTTTAATGGAATAATCTTCTTAAATGGTGCTACACATAGTTTTTAAGAGACGGAGGTTGGACTTAATCAACTTAGTGTTAGAGAAGAAGCTATTGAATAAAAAGAAGAATGCAGCAGAAAAGCTGATGAATATGGAGTCCAAAATGAAGAAGAAAGAAGAGCTTATAATTATTGCAAAAGAGCTAACGTCGTAAATACATAAGATCAATCTCAGTATTAATTATTAGCTCTTACTTTTTCTTTATTTTGAACTCTATTTTCATGAGCTTCCTCATTGCATTCCTTTTTTTATTCAATAGTTTCTTCTCTAACATTGGGTTGAACTTTATTGACCTCCATCTCTTAAAATCTTTGTATGGAACTATGAACTAGTTTTGTTGAATAATGATTGAATTCTGCTAGATCATTAAATATGCCTAGTTTATTATAAATGCTGTATAAACCTATAAAAAAAAAAGAAAAAAAAGTAGAACAAACATTATTAAAGAAGGTCATAACATGTATATTGTTCCTTAGTAATACTAAACTAAAAAGTAATAATAATAGTCTCGAATTTAATTTAGAATTTCAGTCTTGTGTGTACTTCAATTGTTACTCTTGAAATCATGAAATTTCTTACTCGTAAATGTACTTCGAATGATTCTCTTGAAAACAGTCTAATTCATACTCTCAAAATAGTTTAATTTACACTTAAAATCTTATAGTTTCTCACTCTTGAATGTACATTGATTGTCCCTCTTAAAATTAGTTTCATTCACTTATTTCTCACTCTTGACTTAAGTAAATTCTACACTCTGAAAATCCATTCTCAAAACTAGTATCCAAACTCTCAAAAATAATTATTTCAATACTCTTAATCATAAGCAAAGGTACACTTGAAAATGGTAATAATCAAGATCGTGAGTATCATCCCTCACTAACGTACCATTTTTGGTAAATCAATTTAACCATTAACAATATTTAGATCATTTTTTCTATATTTAAACCATCATGCGACACATAATACCCATTACACATTGTTCATTTCATTTAAAATCAAAAAATTTTGTTCAATACAAAATGAAATTGAAAAGAAATTAGAAACTAATAAGTTATGCCATCCTTAATTTACATGTGTAGTCAAAAATATGATTTAGAAGGTGTGGGTAAGTGAGAGCAATTATAATAATCAATATTTAGGTTCAAGGGTATTTTTTTCATTTTATAAGTTAAGGGTATTTTTATCATTTTTAAAATTCTATGCTTGAGTAATATTATTGGTTAAATAAGATTGTATTAATATATATATTGGGTATCTTAAGATATTTTGAATGAAGTTGGTTAAATTTAAAAAGTTATTCATGAGATATATTTATGCACTTGAACTTTTAAATTAAATTTTTATTGATCAAGAAATTAAATTAATGAGTCATTTATTTTATTTGTAAGAGAACAGAAATATGATGGTATAAAATAAACAACAAGTAAAATCGGAGTCTAAAAGAGAGAGAAAATAGTATTAGAAGTAAACTATAGACTTGAATGATATTTTTTAAGGTTAGAATGACAATTTTCAAGGGATTTGAATAATATTTTCTATGCATCGATCCCTAACTCAAAGATTTTAATATATGGGTTAAAGGTTTTGATACATCGGTTAAAGATTTCAATACCCTCAAAAGGGTATTGATCCTTTTGTACAAAAAATATGTAAAACTCATCCCATTTAAGCAGTCCAAAGTATTTTAACTATATCTTGAGCTATAGAACTTTGATTTAGATGATTTTTAATGTATTAGCAATCAAACTCAATTATATCCAACTTTTACATAATCACTTTCCTTGATTAAGTTGTTTTATAGTTCAAAATGGTGAATTTCTAAGACCTAACTGATGACAATATGACTTTGAATACTCTTTAGTTTTTAGAGCATAACTTTCTATAAAAAAAATCCGAATTGAGTGATTCTTGAACTGTTAGAAATATAAGACAACTATCTACAACTTTTATGTTTATTATTAGATCTAAATCATTCAATAAGATGGCCAAAATTAAGGCTAAAAATAAATATTGCAAAAGAGCTTGTAATAGAGTAAGTATTGATATCTATACTTTTAAAAATTAAAAGTATTGATACCTATACATAATGATTTTGATACCTGAGTCAAAAGATATCGATACTTGAGCTAAAAAATGAGAATTTTGTAAAGGTATCAATACCCAAACTAAAAATATCGATACATTTGGTCAAAAGTATCGATATTTAAAGTAAAGGTATTAATACCTTAACTAAAGGTATCGATACCCAAAGGAAATTATCGATACCTTTTAACAAAATTTTATGTTATGACTGAAAAATAGCTATCTAACTTGTGAAAAGACTATTTTGCCTAATTTAAATATAATCTCCACTATTTTTTCTATATTTTCAAGGTTAAACTGGTCTTTTCTCAATCTACTTACGTGTATATAAATCAAGTAGGAAAAAATTATTTCATTTCTTCCTCTTCACCATCACTTACATTTAGTCTAAGAGAAATGATACACAGTCCCTACCCATTTTAATTTCTTTTAATTTCTCTACTTTTAAACTAATTAAATTGCCATTTCTTGCAATAAAACTATAATATCTAACACCCTTCATGAGTAACAACTAATATTTTCTCATTTAATCAAAGATTCAAGCGAAAAAGAGAAGTTAGGGTTTGAGACAACTTGGGAATTTTTGTATTAGTGCAATAACTCAACTTCTTCAAGTTACAAACAACTTATTGGTAAGATTTATAACTCATTTGAATTTAATTGGTAGTTTAATTAAGGTTATGACTTATAATTATCCATACATTAAGAAATTTTAAGATTTAGGGTTCAAATTGATCAATTAAGTATGAATTTGAGGATGTAACTAAAAATATTAAATTAAAGGTTAGCATAACTTAAAGCTATAATTTAGATAAGGATTAAGCAGATGGGTATTGTTCACAAGCACTATTTATCCAAGTTTAAATTCTATTAAATTTAATGTATATTATAAAATTTATGAAATTTTTTTCATATGTGTGATTAGGCATTGATAAATTAAGTGACGAGAATTTAAGGCATGAGAATTAAGGAGAGTGTGTACCCTTTCCATTATATGAGTGAAATTATTTTATTTTTATATTTGCATAAAAATTATGTTGTAAAAGAAGTAAAATTATTTTATGTATTAGTATGGTAGAATTGCTTATCAACGTAATTTGTGATAAATTGGAGGTGATAGATATTTTATTGTGATGAAGACTAGGAGGTTTTCTCACTTATTTATAGATTGTTTATGCATATTGTAAATTTATTAATTTATAACATTTGTGATCTTCTTTTCATGATGATTGTATTACAATTGTTTGATTTGTTTGTGACATCGGAGGTCGATTATCATATTTCTATATGATATTTTTGTAAACTTCGATAATATGCATACTTATTATATGAGATTTTATTATTTTCTTACATGATTAAGTTTATATTAATTATGGTTAGAGAGCTGATTATTATAAATTTTTTTTTGACTTATAATATGGAGGCTGAGGAGGCCATGGCTATGAAGGCCAAAATTATAATTACAGAGTCAAGTAGCTTAGGATAGATCGAGATAACAGCTATCCAAGTGAGTGTGTCATAATCTAATTTTGTCCTCTGTAAATTTTATTCAAGATCGAGGTGCCAAATTTGTGATAATGACATGAGGCTTAATTTTTAAATCATTCTGCCAAAATTGTTTGATAAGTTTGTTTCTTGGCTCAAGGCGCCGAATTTTGATAGCGATGTGTCTATATTTTCAAACTAACCATTAGG
>JAWDEX010217476.1:0-37565 GCA_035221805.1 Trichilia hirta
AAAAAGAATAGTGTCAAAGCAACAGAAACAATTTTGGTGCTGGGGCATAAAGATGTAATTGAGGAGCTACTACCTGAGAAATGAAAAAATCATTGACAGCATCAGCATGGAAGTCACTCGGTGCTGTAAACTCTCACCTATTGTTCCAATCTTGCAACTTCAACAACAGAACAAATTAACAGAACTAACCAGATATTATATTGATAATTAGACAATTATCTGAAAATTTCTATTCACTAAGAGAAGAAAAAAAGTGCTGGCACAAAAAATATAATCAAAATAGTTATGAAAGACTACAAATTTTCTTAAAACAGACTTAAATATTAAAAGAAAAACCACAAACTGAATTAAACAAGTTTAACATAACACCAGGAATTCATTGAACAGAAACCTGAAGTGCAGCAACCAGTGACTGCATGTACCTGAGAGAGGACCTCAGAGACTACAATGCCAACCCTATGTTGAAGGGCTTCAGCTGGGAGCTTCTTATGAGCTGTGCGATTGGAGACAGATTTCCCTGCATTAGGGTGTGATGTAGGATTCAACCATAGAAGCTGCCACAAAGCCTGCAGAAAGGGAAAACGTCGTGAGCTAAACAATATTGATCGAGTTATTATATTCAGCATCAGCAATCTGCACAAGTGTACAAAGACGAACTCTGGCAGTCAGGGTTCACAAAACAATATGAGTCAGCAATTTTAGTTCAAACCGTGAAACGTGAAAATAACAAATGGCATTAGGCTACAGAACATCCACATAACCTTTATAAATTAAGCATACAGCAATTTTAAGGCTTCTTCCCCAGGTAAAAATTAACCGAGGGCTTGACATCTCCACTTAAATGGAAACTTTACATAAAAATTTATCTGCTAACTATACTCTCTCATAATGATGATTAGATATCTGATATCCCTCAATGACAATGGCTTCTCCTGCTCATAGAACTCCTCATTATCAACTATCATAAGCATATGCCTGACCAACCAAAAATAATGTTGATCATCAAACGTCAACACAGAATACTAAAATATGAAGAATAAATAAAGAATTCACGTGTTAAACAAAAACTGCATGAGAAAGAAAAAAAACAGATATTCAACAAGCAGTCTTACTTGTACACCGGACAAAATACTGCTAGAGGCAGCAGCCAAGCAGGTGCATCTCCAGAAAGATATGCCAAGGTTGGCCATTTTTTAATCCCATGGCACCACCTCATATAGTTCCAAAGCAATGGAACAAGTTCTGTTCTATAAGCTAGGACAGTCATGATACGCTCTAGAGGTAAAGTGTTGAAAGCAACAAGCAGAAAAGCACAAGCTGCCCCGACAGCTGCCACCTCTTTATCATCAGGTACATCATTATGTGAACCATAAACCAAAATAATCCCTCTGAATAAAACACTAGTCTGCTCCAAAAACAATAAAACTAAGCATTATTGGTTGAATATCTTAAACCACAGCTTTCACTTCGAAAGTGACTCAACTCGGTGTACCAATTGCAAAAGAAAGCGTGAATCCATAGCAGTGGTTATATGCTGCTCCAACTCCCTATTCAAACCTATTTCCATTGCTTCGTCAACAGAATCATATCATCATCACTGACGGTAGAAACTGAAGTAGAATGGTCAGATATGTCACTTTTTGTCCAAGCAGCTCAAAATATAGTACATATTTCAATGCCAAATGTATATTTAGCTAAATGCTATTCTTTTGTAAGCATTTATGAAGGAGGGGATAATATTTATAGGATTAAAAATGTAGAATCATTATTTTATGAGACAAGACATACTTGCTCTACTTGTGGATTTTATAGCAGGAAGGGCCTCCAACAAGAATGATGTAACTGCAGCAAGGTCTACAGCCTGTGAAAACAACAAATAGAAGTAGAGAGTATGTTCAGAAACTCATTATATTGAGGCACCAAAAAACAAACACTTGTAATTTAGCATCATCATCGTCACCATCACTAGGCCCAAAATGTTCAATCAAAAGGCAAGAGTTGTGGCTTCATAAAGTCCAGCACATTCCAGTGAACAGAAGTTTATTGCAAGCAATATTAGATCTTAGGTATTGTGAAAACAGAGAACATACAAGCTACCCATGAAAGCCTATTCTCACTAAAGATCAAACGTAACTCATATTCTTTGTCTTCAATATCCAAAATACAAATATGCATTTAGGCATACACCTTTTTCAATCCTACACAATACATAGACCATAGTCCTTGACCTGTTTAAAAAAAAAAAAAAATTGAAATTTTAGAGGAGAACTAAAAAAAGGGAGCAATCTACAAGTAAAACATTTTAATTCATTCCTTACCATTTCAAATGAGCAGTCAGGCTGAGATAAGGCAACTCCAGCAGTTTCCAAAATATTTCCAAGAAGACATGCATAACCAGGCAACTCAATTGACATCTCGTTAGGCAGTTTATTAGCATGATTTTGCACACAGAGTGCCATCATACGGACATAATATTGGTTCATCCCTCCGGTTGCAAAAACCTGAAAGGCAAACCATCATAATCATTAACATTACAAAAACAGAGATAACTGGTGGCTGAAGTATTAGGTGTCCTGAAGCATAAAACAAAAACATATCAGCACAATCTGCAACTCGTTAGCCAACAGAGATGAGCAGATACAAGTTAAAGGAACACAAAATATCATTTGATGGCTTTTTGACTGCTCCGTGCCACCATTATGAAGATTTCCAACAACCATAGAGGGAATAGAAGGAAATATGAACAATTTCAGACAGAAATTGGACACTTACCCCCTTTAATTGTGGAAAAGGAAGCCACAAGAAAGGTATTGTAAGAATTTGCGAAAAGAAACTCCATCTTGGATCAATATTTGGGCAAGTACAAGGAGTTTGACCAATGTGAGGAATTATTAGAACCAGCACACGTTCCAATGAAGGAATTTTCCGAGATGAAAAGCAAGTCTTTGTACTCTCCTGTATAAAATTGGTGGCTGAGCAAAATGTATCTGTGTGTCTGAGATAATGCATGTAGAGGCAAAGGACACTGAGTACTAAACTAACTTCCAGAACCTTATGATTACAAAGAGAAAGACCACAGAGAAATCTGTTATACCAACATAAGCAAACAAAAACTCCCACATAGGGGAAAAAAAAGTCAGCACATAGGACAACACAATAGGAAAAGCAGCAATTTAGTCAAGATTGTGGTTTTCCATAATTTTACCTTATATCACCGAATGTGGTAAATGGGAAACAAAAAGTAATAAAACCTACAACACCCAGATATAATAACAAGTAAGTGCGAAAAAAGAAACCACAGAAGCTACAAGGAACAGTTAACAAGCCCTTCTTCACCCTTCAGCCGAATTTTATTTCTACATCGTCTACTAAATTCGAGATTCAATTCAAGTGCAGAGATGCCATTTAACTCACGCAGAAGGAAAACCAAAATAACTAAATGGATTCAGCAAAAACAGAAAGGTCTATGATAAAAAAAAAAAATTTTTTTAAAAATATTATCTAGAATTAGATCCATACATTAGCAGTAAGAACAAGTTCCCTAAGCAGAGTGAACACATTCCTTTGCAGGAGATAACCAACTGCCTTGCAAGCCCATGGAAGTGTAGGATCTATCAACAAAACTAAAGCATCTAGCAAGAGAGTTGTTGATGTATTAGATTCTTCTGGAGCCACTAAAAGTTGATCTTTCAATTCTTTTCTGTGCAATCAACAATTGGATAAGGAAATACTGCATTACAAAATATTGGAAGAAAAGAAGCAAAAATATACAATTAATATGACTAGAAAATAAAAACTAAAAACCTAGACAATTAATATATCATACATTGTAGCATATTGTGGTACAAAGTTGTGTTAAGAAGCTATCTCACTATAATGTATCCTTTGTCACATTGCAGGTTTAGATGCTTATGATTATCTTACTTTTGGTGTATAAAAACACAAGTCATTCGTTGATATATCAAAATAAAGCTTCGGCATTATATATACCCACAATCACTTCACTAGAATTTGCAAGCACTCATAACGTTAGAACTTTCGAAGGAAACATCATGTTTTTCATTCCTTCCGATATATAAGTTGCTTTAGATTTCCCTAATGCAAGGAAAGGTATAAGGTCAAGTCATCCACCAAATGATTGATCGAGTCGTATGAATAAACTTTTTTCACAATTGAGTGGAAGTCATAAGCTTAATTGAAATGAGGGCACGCAGAGCATGAATAAGTTCAATTGTGCTTTTGGCAAGGAGATAGGAATACCCAGTTACAATGATCTAAACAAAACTAACATAGTAATTTCATGTTACCAAATTAACTCCAAAAAGATGGGTGACTTTCATACAAAAATCTAAGCATAACAAGCTTGCAAAATATGTGAAAATATTGTGCACAATTAACAATCAAATTCAAATCTGAAACCTCACACAAACAGGGTTCCCAGCCTACGATCCTATTCTGATATACGACCTGAATACAAGCAGTTGCAAATTCTTTAACTCTATAGTCCACTAAAGCATGGGCTGATGAATAATCCAAGCTGGAAAAGAGTCTGACAATATCCTCTGTTGCACAATCAGAGATTGTCAATGCTAGGAAACAAAATGCTGAGAAGAAAATGAAAAATAAAGAAGCATATCAAAATTAAGCACTTTGGAAGCAGGTTATGTACATAGAAGTAGAAAAAAGAAAAAAAAAAATAATTCATCTATTATAATTTCCAAGATGAGAATTACAAAGAAAATAAAATTACAGTTTACTTTTATCTTCCATCATAATCACCAAGAATAACTGCAGACACAGCAGCATGCCTTTCTGTCATGTGATCAATATTTACATGCCCTACTAATAAACTCTCTCTCTCTTTCTTTTGCTAAGAATTTTGCCAATAAGTTGAATGATCGCATTTCAACCACATTATCAACAGTACAAGGAGAAAATCCTTGCCAATGGTTTCATGAAACAAATACAGAGTTGTAAGAGAAGTTGTGAGAAAGAACTAGAAATAGTGCATAAAACACATTGCTCAAATTAGTATGTAAAACATCTTTAAGAAGAAATACTTATACAAGTTACCACTATCTTTAACAAAATGCTTGAGCAAACGGCATGTTTCCACAAGGATTGAAACATCGCCAACTTTTCGTGAATTAAAGAAAAAAAAATAGCAGGCGGAGGAATGCTGAATTTGGACCAAAACATTGCCTGAATGCATTGTGGAAATTTCATCAACATCAATAAACCAGATAGCTGAAGAAACCATTTATAAAAGCAACGACGCAATAGCAAGAACACCAACACCAACTCAGTTAACATTGAGAAGTTTGAGATTGAAGCAGAAGAGTTAAAAGATTTGCGATGCCATTATCAGTTTTTTAAAAATCAAAATAAAGATAAGCTACACTACCTGTCCAGATTTAGGTAATGCCACCCATATGTTGCATCAAATTGCTCTTGCACCTTACAATGTTCAATTTCCATTGCTTTTCTCCCTCTTAAGCATTTCTGTAGCTAAGCATATTTAGTCAACAATACTTTGCAAAGATTATAGTAGAAAGCTTTTGCTTGCCTATCCAAAGAAAAAGTTCCGCTCAAACAAGTTTAAGTAAATCACTATGCACTAAGTAAGCAAATGTATCTTCATGACAGACGCAATTACATTGCAACAACCATAATTGTAATTTTAAAAAATTATAAAGATTGGCCCACATACATAGATACAAAGTCCCAATTGGTGACTTCTGAAGGCAAAATAAATGATTCAGCCAAAAAGATTTTGAAAAATGTGGCCAAACTGGTGACCTCTAATGCTTATTCACAATATTATTAAGTGAAGTTGATACATTTATCCTTTGCCAGAAAACTACTGCCGTGTTCTATACTTTCAAGGTTCTTGCTGGATGGGTCACTCAGCTACGCTTTAGTGGCTGGCTTCAACCTCGTCAAAATAGAATTTTCCAATTTTTTCCTTCCACAGATAATAGAGAGAGAGAGAGAGAGAGAGAGAGAGAGAGAGAATGTAGCGAGATTCAACAATTATAAATACAACATAATAACTATTGCTCTTTCTTGAGCAAAGGTGACGCTTTATCGAGCTAAGATTACCAAAACACCTCTGATTTACAAAACTGCCCGGTACTGCCAGTTATTACGATCCTTTAATAACTCAATAAGACTAATCCCTCCTACTAAATTTAGACCATGTCATAACAAAAATGCATCTTGATGGCATATAGTAGCATTCTTTATTTCAAAGAATTGACACCCGTTAACTATTTTCTTATAGCATTCGTTCCTAGCATAACTCCATATCGGATACCAAATTTGACCAAAACCACAATTCAGTGTAAAACATTCAAAACAATGAGCAATTTGTAGAAACTAAAATGCTCATTGCAGCTAGTAAAAGACCAAGTAGAATCATTTGACAACGTGACAATGTAGTAACGAATATGACACCAAAAGCCAAACACGAAATATTTAATTGATAACCCTGAAAAAAAAAATTCCGATTTCAATTAAACATTCAAATTCAATAGACCTGACCTGAATTTTGATGGCGGCCTGGTTCTGTTTGCGAAGATACAGGCGACGTTTACTTTCCAACCTGGTCTGTTCTAGAAACTTCTGTCTGTCTCTCTCCTTCGAGCTCCTGCAGCCTAAATCTACGCGCTTCCGAGTTGCCGGATTGCCAGAGAAAAACATCTCCACCAGGTCAACTCAAGGAATTCCGACCCTAATTAAACGCAAAATGACGAGGTTCGTTGAGGATCCATCAGCATAGTTTACAGTTGTATTGTGGCCCTGGAATTAGAAAAAGTACACAGTAAATGTAAACGAGATATTAAGTGTTTGGAACGGAAGGAAATTAAGCAGGGTAAGAAAATGAAAACCGGAAGGATTTTCTCGCGCTTTTTCTTTTAGCTTTTGAGTGGGGAAAAGGGAGGGAAACACGACTCAGAAAGCTAAATGTAATCTGCAACTATAACTTCACGGGAACAATTAATCAAACTCCGTTTGGCTCCAATAACGTCTCGTTTTGGTTTGATCGTGCGGTCCATATTTTATTTCCCAAAAGTAAAGTTCATTTTATTTTGTATTAGGATATTAAATCGACCAATTCAGTCAAAATATAATTACAATTATTTTCGGCGAGTAACACATGTCATATATTTTTCTAATTGGATTAGATTTTGTTCTATTATAATAAGAAAATTTTGTTATTATAATGAATTTTCTTTATATATTTAATTATTATTATTATTTCTTTTTTTAAATGGTTAAATGTTATTGTTAAAATAGCTTACTATAAAATGCTTTTTTTATTAATATTTCATATTTTTCTTTTGTGAAAGGTTTTTTATTTTCCATTTTCTTTTTTTATAAATATATGATATAAATCATTATTTCTGTAAAATATTATTTTAATTATTTTAGTCAATGAGAAAATAAGTGGTTAAAGGATCGATATCCTTGTATTAATTTTTAAAAGGGAAATTTTTTTATTTGTGTTTGTATAGTGAATAGAATTTCTCTCTATATAAATTCTCTTTGAATTTTTTCAAAAATTATTGTTCATTTTTCTTTTCTAATTTTCCATCATTTATTCCCAAACCCTTATATCTACATCAATGGGCTTCATCAAATATCTTAAAACTAAACCCTTTTTATTGTTAAATATTTCCATTTTTAAGTCATGAATTTATCCCTTTTGTGCAACCATTTTGTATTTTATTAAATATATTATTCCTAAATAAAGAAAAAAAATAGAGGATTATAGCCACAATACACAATAAATTTTAATGGGCCAAATAGCAACACTATGTCATAAACAAGGCTTGAGAAATTCATTAAACAAAGCAACACAAGTAAGGCCCAACAAAACCCAAATTCATGAGCCCACAAAATTAGAAAAATGACCCATTTGCATACTATATGGACCAAACAAAGTTAAATTGGAAGCTGATATCGTACGCCAACAAAAATGCTCAAATTCTATAAAAATGAACCTAACCATATGATCTCAATTTCTTTCAAAATTTTGTAAATGCAAATCGGATACAAATCCACTTAATAACTAACTGTTTCAATGTCAAAAAAGATTAGGTGTTAGTGCAAATTAACAATTGAAGTGGATCATTCTAATTCAATAAACAAAGATGATCAAATTAAAACATGGTACAAAACTATTTGACTATGAAGAGTAGAGTTGACCGTTGTTCTCAATTTCTTCATCCCACTTTAGTGACGGTTTTCATTTTCGAAACAAAAATGCAAATAACTACCATTTGGGCTTTTGACATTCTTTTTTGGTAAAACTTTGCTTCTGACTTTGCTTACCTTCTTATTGAGTTGTTAGCAAATCTTTGGCAATTTCACTATTTTTTTTAGGTCTTGTAGATGGTCAAAGATTTTGAGATAAAACTTTCAACACGTGTAGAGTTGGTATATTATTCACTTTTTCATGATGCGTTATTCTATTTTTTATCTTATATTAGTCGAGTTGACTCAGAATTGAGAATATATTAATAACCACAATATATTGTACAATTTAAAAAATATGATATGTAATGAACCGAAAAAGGGTTAAAAATTATATAATGAATAAAGTTAGGGGCATGTTTGAGAGTGCTAAAAAGTGCCAAAATACTTAGCGTTTTTGTTCTTCAACACTTTTTATTTTTTAAATTACAAAAAATTTATTAAATTTAAGTTGCTAAAGTTCCTGAAGTACTAATTTGTTAAAAACACTTACTGGGTGCTAAATGTAAAATTACTAAAAGTATTAATTAATTTTGATGAATACTTTTTTTCAAAATGTCAAACAGATCTATTTGCACTTTGTCAGTACTAGCACCTTAAGTTTACAATAAAAGAATGGATGGTTTGTATAGTCGTATTGTAAAATGTGATTTATGTTTAAAGTATAAATATATCATAACATGTGACTCATTTCAAACGTATCTTTGTAAACTTGCTCTATGTTTAGACTTTATTATTGCACTTCCTTTAGGAATATTAACTCAATTTAAGTCCCATTGGAGCAACATTGAAGAGACGTTGGCTTGAAGAATTTTATGTAACATACATACTTTTTAGCCATGATATTATATATCATATTTTAATAATTCCAACGTAGCTAGCAAGCTCTCTATCTTAATATTTAAGTAGAGAAGTGACAAAGCAACAAAGCAAACGTATAAATGGCTTATCAATCTATTCTTTTATAGACTTACATAGGTGTTGAAACTTTTTAAGCTACCATTAAAAGAAGATAAAGAGCGGAAATAACATTTAAACCCTTAGATTTTTACATTTTCATAAATAAAATATAATTTATTTATTTGTAATCAAATATATCTCTCACTCCGATTAAAATGGTCACATCACTCTTGCAATTTTCAGTTTCCAACGGCACGCACTCAATGCAATATGATATTTCATTTATTTTGATAGGAATATGTTACCTATTTGTTATAAATGGATAAATTATATTTTTATTTGGAAAATACAAAGAATGAGGGATGCGAATATTATTACCTAAGAATAATGTTGGATAAAGTTACAGGGTTTTCTTAATCTAAGTAATAGTACTTGTTCATAATGTGTTTTGTAGTTTTAATATCCAAATCTTTTTAATGTTCACATTGTGATCGTGGGGTTAGGTTAAAATAATGGTGAAATTAAATAATTAATTATTTTATATTATAAGGTTCAACAAATGGGTATTGGTTCAACTTAATTCATGATAATGTGGGGCTTTAACCAACCAAATGTCTCAAAAAACTAAGTACAAATTAAATAAACTAATGCTTTCAAACTCTCCACTTTTAATTTGCTTGGTTCAATAGTTGCAACATGTTTCCTACAACAAAAAATAATTTATGTTACATTATGTTGTTTAGATGCATGCATATAGGTTTAATATGTCAATCACCGACTAGGTTTTGAGGCTTTTGGTTGCCTGAATTCTGCAGATGCACTTTCTTTATTCCATGCTTAGTGGGAGAAAGAAACAAGAAAAAGCATATTTATAGAGCAACTAATAATTATTATTAAAAAAAAGAATGTATATATTTTAAAATTTAATTAAATATATATTTTAAATAATTTTAAAAATGTTATAAGGATACATATATATTAATTTAATTAAAAATTTTGAACAAAAATAAAGATTATTTTTTTCTTAAATTTGAATTTAATAAATCTTAAACGATAAGGTTTAAAGCCAACATTCCAAGGAATTAATTGGCTAGGTTAAAGCATGCACATGCATGGAATCCCCAAACCAATTATAAGATTAAAATCAAAGTATTTACTTATTATAAAAAATATTAAATAAATAAATAACTTGGAAATAATACACAAGTAAGATGACATGAGATATGATCATCAATTCAAAATTCTTCATCTTAATTATTCGAAACTCGAAAACTTTCTTACAATTACTTTAATTTGACAATTTTCGTAAAACCCACGTGTAAAGACAACTCGTGAGCCTCTCAAAAGTCTTTTTTTAAAAGAAAAGATTGTTATAATCTCTTTGTTGTTCTATTCTTTTGTTTGATATTGACTTGGTTTTAGTCATTGGAGACTTAAAGAATCCCATTACTTTCAACTTTGTTAAATTATAAACCTTAAACAATTAAAAAAAAAAAAAACATATTTTGTTTATAACTCATGCTATAATAATAAAATAAGTATCTATTTTTTATTTCACGTTTCAAATTTTATATTACCAAAAATTTTAGAAATTATATTATATAAACATAATGTAAGATGAATATCTTACGTCATAATCCTACTTTTATTTATTTAGTCTTCATAATTATCAAAAACAATATGGAATTTTACTTCCCCAATTAACTAGCCGTACAAAAGTTTCCACCCTCTTGAAATTGCAACAAGTGGGGGATTAATTTGTTAAACAAATCCAACCAATATTGAAAGTAACATCATGTAATATGATATGATTGACAAATGGCATAACTAAATTTATTGGCCCATGACAAAATTGAAATATTGGACTATACCATTATTGGAAGTAACACAAGTTATTGAAGAAAAGAAAAAGAAAAAAAGAAAAGATATTATGCGTAGCAATGGAGGAGTCCCTTTCAAGCGTGGACTCGATCCTATTTACAATTAAGATGTGTCATTGAATCTAGACTTAGATACTTTAATTTCTAAATTCTTTGGTCATAGTACTCAACCTTATTTAGCTAGAAATATCATATCATATCATATATCTACGTTACATCGTAATCTTAAAATTTTCTTGGGTTTTCTTCGAAGTCATATAGCCATTATTATCAAATTTTACATTATCTTTATCGTTATTTTTTGTAATTATTTTACCATTATTTTAAAACCGTAGTATCCTATATTTTATTTCTTAATTAAAATAGCGTTTAGGGTTTATTACTGATAGCATTAACCAAATTCAATAAAATCACAATTTAATAAATTATTTTTGAAAAAAATTAAAGTTAACATCACATCCTTAATTACATTTGGCATTAATAATTAATCTCGATATAAATTAGATGTATATCAATTTTAAAAAAAAAAAATTAGGAAGAAGAAGAAAGATGCTGATGATTAATCTGTTGACTGCTTTGGGTTAGAATATTGCAAAAATGGATTGGCAATCGGATTTCGTGTAATTAAATTAGGCTTAATTAATTGTTTGAATCCCAAATCATTCCAATTAAAATTTGACGTTTACCATAATTATTGGTCAAATTTTGATACAAAAACGTTAATTTGAACGGTTAACTAATATCTCAAATGGTGTACTTCTCAAAAAAAAAAAAAAAATCATCAAATGTAACTAAATTTAGGCTAAAACAATAATATGTCTTGTATGGATTACTGTATTCAATAGACGATTAAATAGAATTTCTTATTTATACAAGTAAACATTTTTCCCTTCAAATTAAATGCAACTATAATATAACATATTGTAAAATCTAATATATGTGATAATAAATGAAAAAACAAAACCCTAATACATCATATAAGCCAATATATGGTGGCTTAGAAGCCAATACGTAATACCCATTTAACACCATATATTTTTCATATATTATTAGAAACCCTAGCTAAATATATCCACTAGAAAATGCAAATATATTTAACTCCAATCCATAGAAGCATGATATCTAAATTTAAAAAAATAAAAAAAATAATCGAAAGGCCACTTGTTCAATGTGGGGTTGTTCTATTCGACCATGACCAAAACAATTTTATTTAAAAATAAATAATTTGGTCTCAATCATTACCACCAATCAACATGTATTGAAACCGCGAGCCGCCGACAAATGAACATTTGGTGCTGCCACATCATCCACCGTATCGGATTTCCTCCTCCTTCACTAGTGTGAACTTAATTAGAACAAGAAAGTGAAATAGTTTGAACAATCAAATCCAAAATGATTAAACTAAGAAAGTTAACTAGTTAAATTAATTAAAACATGCTTAGTGGAGCAAAAAAGCGAGTTTTTTTTGAAAAGAAAAAATTTAATTATAATAATTAAATAATTAAATGCAATCGTGCAAGTTGTAGAGTTAGAAACCAACATAATTACGCATACTTCAATCGAAATGGCGAACAAAAACGACATAGTTTAATCTTAAAATCCTCAGGCGTGCGTCTTATAAATGAGGCATTAGTACTCGTCTTTATCTTGATTCTTGGGTAAAGGGTTTGCTAGCTTCTGCCTTTGGTAACTTAATTTGTTCATATTTATACAGCTATAAAAAAAATAATTAATAAAACATCTATAGTTAATTATTAGATTAATGATTATTAATTTCGTATTAATTTCATTACTTGTTTGGATGTTTTATCACGTGAGAAATGTATGGTTAATTCTTGAAACTATATATATTATTTACCTGAATATGTTTATCGTTTTGAGATAAGTAAAAGCCAAGGGATTGGCATGAGATAGAAATGATTTAATTAAGAAGATTATAAAATATGATTAGCAGCGACAGGGAGTTATAGTAAAATGATTAAGCAAAGCCTAGCGATTATAAACTTGAATTAAGAATTTTCTTATGATCTATAAGTTATTATCGGTAATAAAAATATGATACACAGAAGAATAAATCTAGGCCAAATATTGATAATGATATCACCCAATTGAAATTATTAACAATCTTAATCTTACAATTTGACAATCCAGTAATCGTAAAAGTTCAAGCTTAGCACTCGGCGGTTATTTCTCTACTAGATATTGAAACTAAATTGGATGACCCAAAGTATGAAATACTATAATATCTTAAATATAAACTCTTTTATAAATACCTTTTACACAAATTAAAATATTAAAATTATATAATTATCTTATTTTTTGTGTAGAATATGTGATAATTGTACAATATTATAATATTAATTTTTATATAAAATTTATTTTTTTAGCACTGTTTGATAATAATTATTGGTTGAAGTCTTCGTAACGTGTCTATTTCATGGGATTTGATCCGAAAAATTAAAACTCTTATCTCAAAACTGTAATCATCGTTACAAAATACAATGCAAGATACAATGGATTGTAAGTATTATAAAATATTAATTAATCTCAAATACCACTCTTTTTCAGCCCTTTTTAGATCGATCTAGAAATCTCCATTAATATTCTTCCATCAAAATTGAAAATATTATACGATTCTCGTCAATTCAAACAAATCATAAAATTTGAATACCTAACACTCATTCATTCATTCATTCATTCATTATTTATTTATATATACTTTTTCTACTGATTCTAATGAGGAAAAATACACGCATACAGTGAAATGAGGTCAAAAGTTATGTTAAGAACAAATGATATTATAAAATGTTATAACAACATAATGTTTGGGTCAAAGACGCTTCAGATTAATTTAACAAAGAGAATAATTAATATTAAAATTAATTAATACATTGTATAAGGTAAATCAAGACTTATCTTTTACTCATTAGTGTGGATACCCAACAGTTTATCAAATTAATTATAACCGATTTTTAGGCTTTAGCTCTAGTTTTTATTCAATAATAACCGATCTTTAAATTTTTATCTTAATTTTTAAAAATTTATATGACCTTAAAATTTAATTTATCTTTACTTTAGGTAATCTGTTTACATTTATTTTTAAATACTAATATTGAGCCTTTCTCAATAACTTAATGTTAATAATTGAAAACAATAATTTATATATTAAAAAATATAGTTTATGGGCTATTATACCCAATTAATTTATGAATAGTTGCTATTATTTTATTATAATAACAAAGAAAAGGAAGAAAAGAAAAAGAGGGAGACTGAAGATGGTGTAGTTTCTGTACATGGACCAAAGATGAACAGATTCCAATAAAATTGTCAACACAGAAATTCTGGCTTTATCTTTTGACAAAATTAAACAAAAGGAAGAAAAATTTAGAAATGATCGAATTGCTGGCTGGCACTCTCATCAAACTACCAGTTTATAATTCCCTTTCACTCTTATAATTAATTCTTCCTCATCAGTCAACAAATTCCAATTCTTCATATTTTCTATACCTTAATTAATTAGTAATCTTGCAATATTAATACAATATCTTTTAAGTTGATATTTTTGAAACAATCTTGACTTTAATGATGTGTTATACTAACAACTTCTAAGCATTAGTTATTTTTAAAGTAATAGAAAAGATTTAATTTAATAATCACATCTAAATAAATTTTATTTAAATATCATATTTTTAAAAATAGTTGTATCTAATTATTTATAAAAAATAAATATAAAACCCATATACTAGATTGGTTAATTTAATGAGTAACATTTTTTAGAGTAATATTATGACTTTGTTTGTTATTAAATATTGTGATTTTAAAGTTAGAAGTACTATATATAGTAAAAAGTAAATAATTTTTATTAAAAATTAAAATTTACCAAATATTTTTACGTGCTGTAATTTAAAAGTGTAACAAAACTAACACAATTCCATATAAAGTCTGTACCAAGTTGGAATTATGTTCATATTGGAGTCAAATATTTGATGAAATGATCAGCACCAGCAGCTTTTGTGTAATTTATTGCATGTTAGTCCAACAAATACAACAAAATACAAAGAAAATTGAAGAAGAAGAAGAAGAAATCAAGTTATGATGGTCTACCTACTGTGGTATGACTAAATCAAAATACATATATGATATATATTTGCATACAACTTGCATATATGATGGTCAACTTTACATTTTGCTTTCTTCCCTCTACTCTTACATACATGTACAATATTCTTAATCATCGTTTATTAATTTTAATAATGAAGTAATTACATTATAAAATTGAGATTAATTCTGGGCGTCTTTCAAATTCTGAAATAGACATATAATTGGTGGTGGGTTATCATGTGGAGAAGGGTGACAGTTGGGTGGTGTTTGAGTCCCACAAGAAACGATCACGTGTCAAAGATTAAGGATCACTAAAATGGTTGGAATGGTCACGTGTCAAAGATTAAGCAACTTACTAATTAATTTTAGGTTTTGTTTTGCTTTTCTTTTCCCCCTCCAGTTTCCTTTTGGGAAGTAAAAGCTACTAATTAATTAATACATTTCTAGAATCTCTTCTCCTTCTAACTTTCACAAAATTAACTCATTATTTGTTTCTTAATTTAGGGTTAAATTGTTTTAATTACCCGAAAACCTCAATTTTTGTGTTCGGATTATCCATTTCAGAGAAAATTTCAACCTATTCAATATTAATTATCTCAAATTTGAGTAAAGCAATTCCATCAAATAAAATATTGTTTCAGTTAGTTAATTAATTAGTATCTAAAACAAACATTTAACATCAATCACAAGCAAACGTTTAGAAAGGGTTCCGATCGAAAAAGAATCCTTATCCTGATTTATTATTCCTCCATTGTTCAAAGATGATTAGTATTTAAATTTTTTATTTATTAAGAAAATGATCAATTTGTTTCTTTTTAATCACTGTAAGCATTTGACTAACAAACGTGTTTAAGACACTTATTAAAATTTTTATATTTATTATTTATAATAATTTTTAATAATTAATAATAATTTTAATACGTTAAAAAATATAACTTATCAAATATAAAAATTTAAACAAATACTCATTAGCTAAACTCTTACTATAATTAAATAAGTTGATATGATCAGTAAAATTGCAAACTCAATTTCATATGGAATCGCAACCATATCAAACAAATAATGGTTAAGTAGCTTTCAAAATCCTCTTACATGCAGCACTAGTTTCAATTTCTAATTACAGTGCACAGATATATTGCTTCTAATTTAATTGTAATTATCAAAAAGCATAACTGTGTAAGCATATATATTGCCTAGTATGATATCTCTCTACGGCTTCCTTTGTTCTCAATGAATAATTGATGTATAGTATAATTAAACCTAGCTAGCAGCATCAGCATATATAATTATTCTAAAAGTTAATTGACATAATTATTTTGTTGTCTTGATCATATATACATTTTCTTTGTTAATTTTTATCAGCTCTGGTTCGCACATAGATGGATGATTTAGCCATCTATCTTCCACAACATTATCAGTATCTCTGCAATTAAATTATTATTAAGAAATGGATTAAGCTATGTGATTATCTATAATTGGGTGGGAATTGGGTCCCTCTTTCAAACTTCATTTTATTTTTATCTATTCAGGCCGGTTCACTTTCTCTTTAATTAATTTGCTTTTCAAAGATGCTATAATAAGAGCTACTAATCTCTTATATATATAATATTGGCATTTGATACTGATTCATTATTAAAAATTTGAAATACAGAGATGGGGATTACTCTTTTCTGGATGTTTACATCTTTTAAAATATAAATTTGAACAAATTTGCTTAGATTTATTGTAATAATACAGTGTTATTTAAAAAAGAAGAAGAAGAAGAAGAAGACTTGTTGCTTTTATTTTCTTGTCCGCATATGGAATTAAAATGAATTGTGACAACTTAAATCATACACGCAGCCTTCAATTTTGGAATTTATGTATGGAAATTCTAAAAAAATTAAAAAATAATATTAATTCATAAGCTGGTTTTGAAAGAGATGTAACGGTAACACACACACACACACACACACACACACACAGAGAGAGAGAGAGAGAGAGAGAGAGAGAGAGAGAGAGAAAATAATTAACATATTGATTCTAAATAAATTAAAAAAAAAAAAAAAAATCATAAGCTGGCTTTGAAAGAGGTGTAACAATAACATATATATCGAGAGAGAGTTAATAAACATATGGGCAGTGATATTAATTATGAATAAATACATAATTAATTAAGAGAATATAAGGCATATGTTCGATTTGTTTGAGGTTTTATTGAATCTTTTTTTTTTTTTTTATATATATATATATAACTTAGTTATGAAAAATCTTCCTTTAGACATAGTTTGAGTGGTAGTCATCAAAACTAAATTTTGTAACAATCTGAATTTGACTAATGATAAGGAGATAAAATTTTGTGTTTTCTAAATAATAAGCGATTTTATATTTTTATTCAATTTAAAAAAATATATAAAAATTTTAAAAGTAAAATATGAATAAAATTCTGTTTTGATATGAATTTACCTAGAATTTGAATTAAAAAAATTAACATGTGTGTATTATTAAGTACATTATTTTATTTAAGTAAATATTTAATTAATAAAAAAAATGTACTGAACTATTCATTCAAATATTATTTATGATAATATATCATTCTTTTCTATTTATCATAATTAATATAGTTGATAGTTTTAAAATAAATATGTAAAATAATATGCCAATGCAATTTTTCTATCTCCAAAATAAAAATATTAATAATAACATTTATGGTGAGCTTATTTATTTCATTACTTTTCCTTGAGAATGCTTCAAATAACCTTTTTTTTTTAATGTTTTAAAAATATTTTTGTGAGAATAAATTAAAGTCACTGGGTTTTTTCTTAAATCAATAAGCTCTAATTCTATTAAAATAGACAACTTTATTTATTTGGTGTATTTAGTCCTTTTCCCCATGCCTATGAGACCTATAAAAGAAAGTTGTAATTAATTAAATAATCTAATTCTTAAAAGTTTTTTGTTTTTGACGCAGTTGTGGTATATTCAATGCAATATATTTGAATTATTTTATTTACCATAAAACATTAATTTAGCAGACCCGTTTTATTTTTCTTGACAAAAATTAAATCAGTCTAAAATCTATATAAATTTAAATTTAAATAAAATAATTTTTTTATCTGAAATTTAGATATTAATATTCACTTATTTTCTATAAATATAAAATATATTAAAATAAATACTTTTATATTTGTACCCGTATAAATAGTAAATATTAGATAAATAATAGAGCATCTTGAATAAAAATATAAATAACATAATTTTGATTCATATACGTAAATAAACTATGTAGTTTATGATATTACATAAAAAATAAACAAGTATAATTTACAAAATAATTTTAGTAAATTTAAATTAGATTAAAATAAAATATTTTAAAATAAATTAATTAGGTATAATATTTTTAAATTAAATATTTTGATAAATAAATCTGAGAAAAGAGAGAGTCCATTAAAACAATATTTAAAAAAAAATAAATAAATGAGAGTAGGAAATTACTTCTTACTCACAAAATATTTTTTGATTGTTACTCAAATTTGGATAGGGACAAAGTTAAGTTTTAACCTCCATTAATCTAACTGGGCTGAAAAGGCACCCTCTAAAACAATGCGTATATCTTTGAAAAAAAAGAAAAAAAGATAGGTGATTTTTTTACTAATCTAAAAAATCTTAAAATTATCATTAAATAAATATATTAAAAATAATTAAATTCAGTGAATTACATACTAAAAAAATTGCCAATAGTAAATATAAAATTTTAACAAGTATTTTAAGAAAATTCTTTAACAAAATCTTAAAATAAAATATTTTTTTATTGTACCAAAAATAAAATAAAAAAATCAATAAGTCAAATATATGGAAGAGTAGTTAACTACACCATTTATTTATCACCATTTATTTTTTAAAAGTTTCATTTACTATAGTTTTGGACCATGTGCTTGGTCCTCCTCTCTCCATATCAAAAAAAAAAAAATTATTACTTAAGATTTTGCGGGTGGTACAATTAATTAAAGTTATACCCTATGTTTAAAGTAATCAAAGCATTTAATTTATTCGGCTAAATTCATGCATCATATGATCCTAAATAGAGGCTAGAAAATTTCTCTCAAAAAATTATTGTGAAAAAAAGGCAACCATTTCGATACAATGTTCTAGTTGCAATACAAATTAATTAATCTTTTGAATAAATTTTTATTTTCTTATAATAAAAAAGTTAATAGATGAAATTCATTCTTTAATAATTGAGGAATATATTGAATTAAATTAATTAAAAAATTAAAAAAAAAGTTTTATTGAAATACTCTAACAAATTAGCATAGAGATAAAACCAATTTATCAATTAACTGTAAATTAAAACGATGCTTTTAATTATGGGAAAGCAAAAACTTGCCTTTGCTTTATGGTAAGTCCAAATTAGATCCTTAGGATCCTACAATTTTTTCCCAAAAATGGGAAACATTTTTAAAATCTATTCATAACTAATGTGTTGCGACTTTAATTATAAGATAAAATAACTAGCTATTAAATAATAAAGAGATATGGGCAATTCATAAATATTCGTTGTTAAATAAAAAAAGTATATATAGATTTTTAAAATTATGTTAAAATATACTAATACAAACGAGCCATATATATGTATATACTTACCTATAAAATGAGCTAAAGAAAATTGCAACTTCCATTGATTAATTAATTCTGTTTAGTACTAGTATAATTGTAATTAATAGAATTTTTGAAAGTGTTAATATGATAATTACGCATCCTTCTCTAATTAATGCTCTAAATTAATATAAATTTTATATTTTAATTAATGAGATATTAGTCAATAACTATTATATGTAATGAATTTGTTAATTTTATAATGGTTTTTGCTAGGGAATGCATTAAAACTTTTATATTTATTATTTAGAGTATTTAATAAAACAATTAATAAATAAGTTTTACGCATTGAAACTTATGACCTTACTAAATACGATATCCTTAATTAGTGCCCACTGTTTAGCCAAATTCCTTTTATCATATTAAATTACACTTTTCCTTCAGCTTTCATTACTCAATGAGATGATCTCCCATTTATTTCTTGGTTGCATCTTTTCTTAAAATAAATATATTTGAAACTTATATATAAGAAAGAAATAAGTATTAAATTATGCTTTGTTGTTTTATTTTTGTTGATTATTAAATTGAAATGGTGCATAGTATTGATCTTAATTTTATGATATAAAGTATTACTCTTCACCTATAAAAAAAACAGTATGTTCTTTTTTTTATTAATAAATTGGGAATAAATTCAAAATAAATAAAAGACAACTTGTTGTTTCGAGAAGGGGGAAACCCAATTCCACAAATACATTACGATGAACTCACACTAAAGAGATGAGAAAGGGTAAAAAAGTCAAAGAGTCAAACTTCAAACTCCTGTGGCTAACTATAATTACTACTAGCAAAGCTTGAGTAGTTAATTAATTAATTAATTAATTAGTAATTTAATTAAACTAAAGTTCCTAATGCGGCCTGCTCTCCTCCCTCTCATGCTATCCTTTATTTTTCTCTTATTTATTCAAACCTATCTATCCGTCTCTATATATATACCCATCTTCTTTTGTCTTCCCTTACCGTATTAATCCAACTCTTTCTCTTTCTTTCCCTTTGTTTTTTCTTTTCCTCTCTGTATCTCAAGATTTTTTCCTGAGCTTTCTTTCCCTTGGCAATCAATCAATCTGTCCATTTAAGGGAAAAAAAAATCATGCAAGTGAAAAAAGCATCTGGCAGATCAGGTTATTGTAGTAGCAGCAGCAACTCATCATCAAACACAACAATTCAAAGTGATCAAGAAGTTGGAGACATGGACTTAAGGCGAGGTCCATGGACTGTTGAAGAAGACTTTAAGCTCATAAATTACATTACTAATCATGGTGAAGGCAGATGGAACTCTCTCGCTCGTTGTGCAGGTAAAATCAGTAGTTTCGATCATTGTTCGTCATCAACTTCATGTTGTTTTTTCCTTGTCTCTGGTTTGAAAGAGAGAGATCGACGATAAGCATAAACAAGAGTCAAACGTCGCCGTATTGTTGTTTTCGCTACAAAGAAAAAGTTGATGCATGTTTCGTAGTATTACCATTATCTAGTGACAACTTTCTTCTTGTTTAATCGATGGTACACGAAAGTTGATGAAAAAGGCATATATGTTATGCGCTTGGAATAGATAACTGAAGACAAAAAAAAGTCTTAAGAGCCAAAAGAAAGTACCAATTCTAGACATTCGTGCTCGACAACTTTACCAAAAACTTCCATCATCGATCATCACGTTCAATTCTAACCAAATTCGATGTAACAGGTCTGAAACGTACCGGAAAAAGTTGCCGATTACGGTGGCTGAACTATCTCCGCCCCGACGTTCGACGTGGAAACATAACACTCGAAGAACAACTCCTTATCCTAGAACTCCATTCTCGATGGGGAAACAGGTATATATCTCGAAGAATTTTACTTAATTTATTTTTATATTTTCATCTGAGGTAAACCCTAATGAAATGTTCTTTTGCAGATGGTCTAAAATTGCTCAACACTTACCTGGAAGAACTGATAATGAAATCAAGAACTACTGGAGAACTCGTGTTCAGAAGCACGCAAAGCAGCTGAAATGTGACGTTAACAGCAAGCAATTCAAAGATACAATGAGATATTTATGGATGCCGAGATTGATCGAAAGAATTCAAGCTGCAAATGCAAACGCAAACTCCGCCGCCACCATCACCACTACCATCACCGGCGAAGGTTTCACCGCTTCCACCACTATGAACTCTGCCATCAGCAACATAGACGTCGGCGGAGCAGGGAACGTGATCATGCCGATCAATAATATTGAAAAAGGTTTCGGTTGCTGTTTGCAGAATATTACAACAAATTACACTCCCGACAATTCAAGCACTAGAGCTTCATCGGATTCATTTGGGACTCAGTTTTCGCCTGTCTCGGACTTGATGGAGTATTCGACTATTCCGGTTCATACCAACCCTAATCCGGATTATTTCCAAGTTACTGCAAGCGAAGTTGGTTTCTCAGAGTCGTCTTTAATCAGTTCAACGGGATACATTAACCCTGGTATAATAGATTTCCAAACGGTGGATCCCAGCAATCAAATGATGGACGGTGGGGATGTGTCCGACAACTTGTGGAATGTTGATGACTTATGGTTCTTACAGCAGCAATTCACTACCAACATGTGAAAATGAAGAAAATGGAGGGCTGAAAGTGATATTTTCGGTTAAATAGAGAGAGATAAAAAAGGAAAATAGAGAAGAATTACGAAATTAGTGGAAGAAAATAATTTAGGTCACATATAAAATTGGTGAGGGAGAGAGATTTTTCCATTTATTTTGTATTTTTCTTCTTTTGGGTGGGGGGACAAATTTGTAATTTGAGGTGTTTAATCTCATTCTTTCATAATTGACATTGACCCCATAAATCTTTTTTTTTTATTTTTTAAATATGGTATAAATATGAATTAAATTTGCCCCAATTATAATACGAGCAGATTCGATCTTCAAATCTCTAATACGAGGCCAACAGATCATTGTAAAAGGTGATTATGTTATAGAAGCAAGTATATTTGTAGATAATAATAAAATAAGAATAAAGAGATTAATAATTGGTTTCACCATATTTTAATTATTAATTAGATATGTGATTATTTTAAGAGTTGTGTTTAGAATAAGTGTAATCAATGTCATGCTACTTTTTGAAACATTTGTCTATGGGGCATGAACTTGTAAGAGATTGAATAGCAAGTACCAATGTCTTGTTTCTAGATCACAAATATTGATCTAATTACAAGATTTATATTAATATTAGTATTAATATTAATGTCATAATTAATTTTTTAAATTTCATTACAACGTGGCACTCTAGGATTCGTCAAATTATGTGTAAAGTTGGCCATTAGGGGTTTTGTTTCAAAAGTTAAAAGATGATCTTATCATGTTAGATCATTATTGATTCCTATTACCACTAAGTACAAATCCTAACCTCACAAACATTCCTTTGTTTCTTTGTTTGTTGCTTTCTCACCGTACGGACATTTTGCTTAAAAAAACCATTTAACAAGACAAAGATTTACATAATTAAGCATAATTTCACAAAGGGTTGCTCTCTTTGCATAAAAAATTTCTGTTTTTTATTTAAAATTTTAAATTGGTATATTATTTATAAATTTATAATTTCTATAATTTGTGTTTTACTCCTTAAAACACATGCACAAATAAAATTAATATTAACAATAATATTTCGTATACAAATATTTATACTAAATATTGTGTTAACATTAATATTATTATCATACATTTTATAACATTAATTTTTTTTTTGAAAATATAAGTTATATGATAATTAAATAATATTAAAGATTTTAATTTGCATCATAAAATTTACATTTTCAAGTAATATATAATAGTGTTAGTTTAGTGGCCATTTAGGGTACCATCTTTAATATTAATCATAACAATAATATAAAAATAGAGATAATTATTGTCAATGCAAGAAAATTTTTCTTCGAATTTGAGCACTACAAAACTTCTTTTTCTCACTCTTTGGATTTATAGTGGCTAGATCACAAGTAATCATCAATGATAAAATCAGATGTTCAGCAAAAATCTCTCGATTCTTAAATTAGGATTTTTTTTATAATAATTTAGAAAAAATTTGATAGCATTTTTGTAACTTTACTTGAAAAATTGTATCTTTCTTTTTTTTTTTTCATACCTTTTTATTATTTTCATACTTAATTACTGTCACGTTCCCTATAATCATTACATTACGAGGGATCATAGGATCTTAAGTCTTTATTGTAGGATGTAATTATTGAGATATAAATTTTGTTTATTTGAAAAAAAATTAGTAAAGTTAAATTTTTTATGCAGTCAAATAATTGTTGCGAGAAAATCTTGGAATTTAACTTTATGACTGAGACTTTTATTAGTGATCTTTTAAGACTAAATTATTCAATATCTGATATGAAAGAATTTCAAAATTATCATATTTTTTTATTTAAGATGGTCATTTTTCGACACTAAATCTTTTATTATAGTTGCGATTTAATATAAGAGCTCAATTAATATTCAAAATTTAAAAGTGATTAATTTATGAGATCTTTGGTTATATACTCAAATTATTGAATTTTTAAATTTATTTTATTTCGTAATTGTTAAATTTTTGAATTTTTTTATAATAATGTCAATTAACCTTTTTATTGAGTGTTGACTCATATGATCAATTCTCAAATATTCAAATATTTTTTCTTCAAACAATTATATTTTAAGATACCATTGATTTGATTATGATAAGAAGTTTTATGTTATGCATTTTTAGTATTTTTATAAAATTTTTCAAAATTTTTATTTCTGTTTATGATTTTTTAAAATATTTTTTTCCTAATTGTGGAGAAAAAAATTAGCAAGATAAATGACGGTGCCACGCTGGAAGAGAGCAAAAAAATAAAAAACAACTAATGAGAAATCAAACGTGATAGAATAGTATAGAGAGAGAACGAAAGGCGTGGCGGCCGGAAATTTTAATAGTCCGCGTGCCTATAAGAGAAGCCATCAAAGTGGTCCCAAACAACGATCTGTTAAGAATACGCCACGTGTTAAATTATAGATAAAATAAATTAATTTATTAATATTAATATTATTTCATTTTTGGTAAATGGGCTTCATGGTTAGGCTTCCTAGACTGAAACACTTCACAGCCGCAACCGTTGAAACAGAGCCACCTATGGTTGAAAACCACGTATTACTTACAACACAAGGATACATGCATTTAACTGAAAATTCTATTCACACGTTCGTCTATTTCTGATTTTTCATTTTTTAGTGAGAATATATATATAATGAAACAATTAATCTGATTTTAATTTTTTTATTTTTTTATTTTGATTAAAAATACAATTTTCAAAATTTGCATTATATTATTAAAGTTATTAATTAGATTATTAGTATTTAAAAACAATTTTCAATTGGTTCGATTTATTATATTTTTCAAGGAATTTAACTCGAAAAATGAAAAGAAAAATAAGGATATATTACAAACATAAATTATTTTTATTTTTATTCTTATTTATACGTACATCATACGTAGATATACTAAAAACAATGTCCCGCTGGACTCCACGATATGTTTTTCCAACGACACGCATCTTTCGTCCACTTGTATTTCGAACATTTTCATCTTCCCATCCAAGTTTCCAATCTCAAATTAATCTTTTTCCTGCCGGGTGGAGGCCCGTTCTAACTACAATGATCGCGACCGCACACAGTACAGTCAATACGCTGGCCTGCAGGAGAAAAGAATTCCATGCGGCACCGCATACTCGATGTGGCTGTAGATACTGGAAAACTGGACGGCTGTGATTCGATCAATTTTCGACGGATCTTTCAGTATAAAATGGCTACTATTCAGTGTTGAGCACCTACTTTTTCAACGTGGCCTGCAATTAATGGATATGACATCTCGACGAAGACGTGAAATGCATGTTAAATCAATGGCCTTTTTTTTTTTTTTTCTTTTGGCCTCACGAGAATCTTGATGTTTGATTATCTTCCAAGTTAGAATTAAAATATTTCGTGAAAATGAAGAGCATGTCAACGTAGGTTAGAATATATTATAACTAAGGTGTAACTAAGGTCAATCAAAGTTAATATAATAAATTATTTCAATACTGACTTGAACGAAGAATTCAAAATTTGAAGTGAGATTTGAATTTGATTAAATGTATATTTTTTAGGCTCAGTTTAATTCAATAAAATATATATATTTAAATTCAAATATTTATATTTTAAAATTATTAATATAAAATTTAAAATTTATTTAATCCGATTTAATTCAATTATTTGCAAATTATTCACAAATTTAATAATTCAAATATTATTTTATACTCAAACTCAATTTAAAAAATTACTTAAATTATTGGCTTTCGAACTCAATTTAACTATTATCAAGTTGAATTTAATTATTTATCAAATCGAATTTAAGTAGTTCAAAGTAACTTAACTTTCTTACTCCTTATAATTGTATTATCTTCTCAACTTTATAGTTGCATTTATAAAACTTTCTCTTATAATTTTACAAAATTTTAAAATTTAGTTTATAAATTTAAGAATTAAAATAAAAAATAATAAATTATAGCAAAAAAGTTAAAAAAAATTATATGATAAAACTTTATGCATGATAACTTTGTATTATGTCTTCGTTTGGTATTATAATTTAAATAAAAATATATGACCAAGTACCAAATTTCATATATGTTTTTAAAATATATATGTATAATAAATTATCATAAATTTATTTTAAAAAATGTAATAAAAAAACTATATTAGTTTGATATAAAAGTTGAAGAATTTTCTCACAAAATAAGCGCTAATTTATGTGTTATATGAGGGAGAGAGAGATCAACTTAAAATATAGGGATAGAGTTGGGACATCTTTAGATAACACGTGATTCATGTCCAAAACGTTTATAAATAGCTTAAATGTATTACATGTTAATAAACTCGTGGTTCAAATTAACGTTTTATAAATTGAGATAGAATAATTGAACGTGTTGTTGATAAAAGATACCTGCGTGATAAATTAGTAAAATTAATTTGATGCAAAATATTTAAAAGAAAAAAGAAAAGAGCCCGCCACGTTTTTATGCACCAAACCAAGTATTTTATACCTGAAAATTAGAACAAAATTAGTAATATTTGATAGAAAATTTTCTATTCTTGGCACTTTATCTCTTCTCTTTAATACCACTTAAAGCCAATTTATTTTTCCACCGCTTGCGTGAAGCCTTGCCTTTGTATTGAAAGCGAAGTAACAAAATTATGCACAATTAAAAGGTATATAATTCAACTTTTAGGATTTTGAAAAAACACTTCACAACCCAAAGTTATTGGTGTCATAGTATAAATGGATAGAAGAGATTCCGGACAAGTAAGAAATAAAATAAGTGCTCGTGTGGGAGTTCCACTATAAGGAAGAACATATTTTTGTATTGGGATTATGCTTGTCTAGGCATGTGTTTGTGGGTATGTGGAAATTTTGATTGATGGAAATGTATAATTTAGGTTATCTTTGGTGTTAGATAGGGTTAGGGTTTCGGATTAAATATTATAAGATAATCATTTTGCACCTAAACCATGTTTAATTTAAAAATTATTACTAAAACATCGTAAGTGATAAAGATAATAAAATCACAATTATAAAGATAGAAACTTTATTTATAGAAATTGATTTGTCAATTTAATGTAATTATTTTATTTTTAATATTTTCATAAAAATGTAAGATATAACGCAATCATATCTCGTAATAATACTACATTGATGTCCGTATAAAAATTTATTTCTACGATAATACTCGGTTAATATTTTTAGATTCACGTGGAAATATTTAATTAATTTGTGTGATTCACTTGGGGAAACGAATCATATTGATATGGGGATGTTCTTGACACTTAATCTCACGGTGTTTGGGGAAATGCCAAACAACCAATGTTATATTATGCAACGAAATAGTCAATTTATTGCACAAAACGTATATGTTAAATTGATAGTTTCACTAAGAATTTTGGGATCATCATAAAATTCCTTGCGTATGCTTAGTGATGTTTTAGTAACTATGTTAGGTATTCCTAATTGAAATTAGATTGCAACGAACACCGTTTGTTTAGGAGCAGCAAAGTTTTAAATTTATAACTTCATTATGTGATGATCACACTGTGATAATGACTTGTGGATAGGCTTCAAATTTAATTGATTTATTATAACAAGATTTCTCGCTCAAATTTTTTAATATTAACGTTCGATTTTTGCTTATCAAATTAAATTTTAGGGTTAAATAAATATTATTTTAACGTGGTATATATTGAAGATTTAAAACGTAGTCGTGCTTAATTTATTTTAATTATCTTTATCAATTTTAGCCATTTTATATAAAATCCAATCACATAAGATGACGTATTAAAATTTGTAAATAATAATATTAACAATTAGTCAATTTATCTTGATATTTATAAAATTTTTTATCTACCATTATGCTTGTTTGAGTCTTTGCAGATCACATTCACACGAAACTAAACCACAAATGACAAGAAGGAATATACTAAGATTTGTGTATAATATTGATGTTAGTTGTTCAGTTTACGTTCTTGATTTTTAAATCCATTTTCGATTCTCGTCTCAATCTTCTCAAATCATTTTCACAAAAAAAATTAAATCAAGTGAATATTAAGATGATATTGGATGTTTGCCTATTAATTTAAACTCTCTAGTGAAATAAATTTTACTTATAAGATAAGATGGGTATACCAAAGATAGAGAAAATAGTCAAGTATATATGTTGAATTGTATAATACTATAATGAAAGGTGGGGAATTGGATTATATAATCAAAGTTATTCAAAGCTGTAACCCATTAAAAAAAATTATCATTAACAGCCTCAGCAAGGACCTAGGCTAAATTTCATTGTTAAAATTTTAATTAACAAGAAGAAAAACATAGGTCAAGAAAATGCACCGGGGGAATGAGAAAATTGGGATCATTGCTTACGATATCAAAGACTATGAAGTTTATATTTTCACCAAGTCAATGTTCATGATGGTTAATTTAATTAATAAAATTTATGTCAAGTCGTCATCTATCCCACTATTAGGGTGGTGGGCACGTTTTAATAATATTGTGGATAAAACTTGCATCAATTTAAACATAAATTTTAAAATAAATTAAAATTTTATCAATTCATCTGTGAAATTTAATATCAAAAAATAACATTTAATGTTATCAATATAATAATCCTATATACACTTGGGCATGAGTTCTATGAAGGAAAACTAGTGTCATCAAGTAATGACATGTTGCAATTATTTTTTTTTTTTAGTTGAATAATACTCATATTCTTCGGCCTCATCTTTCAACAACACAAATGAGGCTGAAATAATTCTTCCAAAAGAGTCGACAATTAGGCTGTCTTTAGGATCTAGAAAGGTGCGTAATTCTAAATACACTCATTAGTCTATCTAACTACGGAGATTATGACAGGTGTATAAAGTAATTGAAGGGGTGCATTTCGATTCAGTCCTGGAAGCAAGGTGGTCGCATCGCCTCAATTAGATCCAAATTGCGGTTTTATTGAGGGATGATATTTCCACCTATTTCTTTTAATCTCACACCATAAATTTCATTAACATCCATAAAAGTATGATAATTATATTTTTAATAAATTAATTTATATAATATCATAATTACCTTATCATAAATCAAAATAATTTTTTATATTATTATTATATAAACTTTTAAACAAAATTAAATTCCGTTTATTTTTCATAAATTATCTTTTTTAATATTATCACATTAAAGCATTTATCAATAAACGTTTCTTATGACAATGTACAAAAATAATATAAATATATTTTCTTAAAAAATAGGATGTTGATTTTTCCTTTATTTTTATAATTACAACACATATTAAAATTTTTAATAATTTAAAATTTTATTTTTCTAAAACAGTTTAAATTAAAAATATTAATTATACCCCATAAATATTTTTAATTTAAATATATTTTTAATGCATATAATATCGTAATGTGAATGATAAAATAAAATATACAATAAAGAATATTAGAGAGGTAAAATAAAATTTTATGTTATTTTTGTAATTAATTATAAAAAATATTGATAAATATTCAATTGCTATGAAATATTCAAAAAACATTGAACATAAATAATCATTAATAATTTTATTTTGTTTATAATATTTACAATAAAAAATATTTTAATTTATAATGAGTTATTTTTATATGATATATAAGTAAATATGCAAAATATTATAATTGTTAAATTTTTGGCTGTTGGTGAAATTAATGTGTTTGACAACAACAACAACAACAACAAAAGGAAGGGATGAATATATCTTCACCGTTTATTGAGACTACTTCCGCAAAAAATCGAGCCCATTATAAAAGCCTAGTATGGGGACCAACATAAAATTGAGAAGCCTTATTTTGAAAACCGGGGCCCATGAGTGAAATTGACCCCAGTGAAGCACTATCCTCCGCAAATGCCAACAAAAGTAAAAATGACGTAAGGATATCGCGATGTTTCAAACCAAAAGCAAATCTCTTTCCCTTACAATATCTTATCCTTCCGGAAATACACGTAAGCAGATATCATGCCGTCTAATATTTCGCTTCCCCAAATGTTATAGGCTAGCGTCTTGTCTAGTTATAAATAGCCACGTTTTTTTTAATGTAATAAAACGTAGAAAGATAGTAAATTGGAATCTTATTGGTGTTTTCATTTTCCAATAAAAAAATTGACAAAAATTGAGCTTTCTTGATTATGCACATTTTTTTAAGACAGGAGTACTGGACCACAGCCGACCAGCCTGATCCACTTGTAAATGTGAAAGGTGTTAAGACGATTATACCCTCCTCCGAAGGGACGTGTTTCCATCGTTTTTCACAATTTCAATTCGTAATTTCAACAATTTGAAATGTATTTCTAAAAATATTTTATTCAATTTTAGAACTTTTATAATAACATAATTTAAATAAATAACAAATAAAAAAATTATAACAAATTAAATAAAAATTTTATTTATAAAAATATTATTACAATAATTTCATTCACGAAAGTAATAATTATATAATTTTTAAATAATATGATCGGTAATCAACTTTGACATATATATTAATTCTTAGCTTTATTATATTACTTAACTTAATCTTTTTTTATATATTGACATATTTTTTAATTAAGAATAAGTCAAAAATGTAAATTTACGTGTTTTATTCTATATTTTTTGAATTTATTTTTGATTAGTCGAGTTTAACTTATTTGACCAGGTCAAAAATGTAATTTTACGCGTTTTATTCTATATTTTTAGCGTTTACTTGTGAATAGTATTGCTTTACGTTTTTGACCAGTGGATTTTTTTTTTAATTAAAGAAATTATCTTCTAACAAGATATCTTTTCTGGAAGGAAAATAAAAGAGTAATAACATCATGAACACGGGGATATTTTCGTAATCCAAAATCAATATCCAAACATCTGACACGTGGAGGAACATAAAAGTAAATTCAACTCATTCGAATCATCCTTGAACTTTCGCCTTAAACTGCCTATAAATACCCATAGAAGCAGCCTGCCCAAAATCTACCAAACCTTGACAAGCATTCTATCAAACTGTTCTTCAACGATTCTTAAACTGTAAGTAACAATTTAATCTAAATCATTTCATTTTCGCTTCAATTCTTTCCTCTGTTCTTCATATATTTTAGAATTAACAGAGCTTTGTATATATAAAAAAAAATTACACTTGTAGTTTAATTTATAATTTATATAGATATAGATATATTTAAGGGGAAAAATGAATGCTGGAAGCTGTATTGGAATCTCTACGATGAAACCCTGTTGTAGAATCATGATTAATTATAGATTCTCCTCAATTTTTGGTGATTCTTACATAAGATCAAGGCTTTCAATTGTCAACAATTCGTCGAGATCTCAATCCAAATTAAGGAATCGTGGTTATAATGATGTTAAGTTTAAGGTTATAGGTTATAATAAGTGTGTGGTTGATTCGAATAGGAGAGCTTTTTGTGTCTCCGGTTCGTATTGGGGTAGATCTAGAGGTTTAGGTAAGAATAGGCTTGGCGTTGATAAAAGTAGTAGGAGGGGTATTTTAGTAATTCCGAATGTAGCGTCAGATATTAGACACCATTCGGCGTCGATTGATAGTCGCGTTAACGAGAAGGGGTTTGAGAGGATTTACATTCAAGGTGGTTTGAACCTGAAGCCATTAGAGATTGAAAAAATCGAAAGTAATGGAAATGAGGTTGTGAAAGAAGAAGATGGTAGGTTAGAAGTAAATGGTTCGGGTGTAAATTTAGATATTTTGAAGGATTTGAACGAAAATGAGAATGTTCAAGCTGAGAGAGACGTGTCAAAGATTGAGAAGGAAGCATGGCAGTTGCTCCAAGATGCGGTTGTGAGATATTGTGGGAATCCAGTGGGGACTGTTGCAGCTAATGATCCGGCCGACAAGCAACCTCTGAATTATGATCAAGTGTTCATACGTGACTTTGTACCTTCGGCTCTTGCATTTTTGCTCAAGGGAGAAGGGGATATCGTCAAGAATTTTCTTCTTCATACACTGCAGTTACAGGTACGTTGCGATATGAATGACTTAAGATTGAGCTGGGATATTAACTTCTGCTACATTGGTTATACATTCGATTTTAGCAATGGCAGTTCTTCAAAGTTTGAATTAATCAAATGTTCCCTGTGTAATTGTCAGAGCTGGGAGAAGACGGTGGACTGCTATAATCCCGGCCAAGGGTTGATGCCAGCAAGTTTCAAAGTTAGAACTGTGCCTCTTGATGGAAGTGATGAAGCATTTGAAGAGATTTTAGATCCTGATTTTGGAGAATCAGCCATTGGTCGTGTTGCCCCTGTCGATTCCGGTAAGATAATGCTAAGTTTCACTCACTGTACCATTTCTAAAATGCTAGTTCCTCTGCAATTTAATGCTGATGAAATCATTGTTGCATTTTCTGCATATGGGAATTTTTATTGGAATTTGATTAAATATGGTGACATCACTGTTTAGGGCTATGGTGGATCATTTTGTTGAGAGCTTACGGAAAGATCACCGGTGACTATGCATTGCAGGAGAGGGTGGACGTCCAGACGGGCATAAGACTGATCCTTAATTTGTGTCTAACTGATGGATTCGACATGTTTCCTTCTCTCTTAGTCACTGATGGTTCCTGCATGATTGATAGACGGATGGGTATCCATGGTCACCCTCTTGAAATCCAAGTAAGTTTAATATCCAGTTTTGCAGTGAAAATTGTATTTTGCATCCATTTAACAACTCAATATGGATGTCAATGTTGTTGAAGTTATTGAATGTTAGTTGACAAAAATTTGACAAATTCAAGTATTTGAAGGAATGGTTGTTTGAATAGTCATATGGGAGAACTTGCATTCTCTTGTCATATGAACATATAATGATACATCTTCAGGGTGCTTAAGGAATTTTTGTTTAATAACGTCCTTCCAATTTTAAAAACTTATCATTAAGTTTTCCTTTTATGTGATACTTTATTTCTCGATTGATTAGTTAAGAGTTGTGCATCGCATCAGGATCATGACGTGCTTCCTGTGTAGGTGTCTAGAACTCCACCTTTTTTATGGATTTTTTAATATTTCACTCTGTATTTGTGCCATGCTTATGTTTGCTTGACCATCTGATTTTATAGGCATTATTCTACTCTGCATTGCGCTGCTCACGTGAGATGCTCATTGTCAATGATGGAACTAAGAACTTGGTAGCTGCAATAAATAACCGACTCAGTGCTCTCTCATTTCACATAAGAGAGTATTATTGGGTGGATATGAAGAAAATCAATGAGATCTATCGTTACAAGACAGAAGAATACTCTGCAGGTGCCATCAACAAGTTCAACATCTATCCAGATCAAATCCCCTCGTGGCTAGTAGATTGGATACCTGATGAAGGTGGCTACCTCATTGGCAATCTAGAACCTGGTCATATGGATTTTAGGTTCTTCACCCTTGGAAATCTTTGGGCAATTATATCTTCTTTGGGTACCCAAAAACAGAATGAGGCTATTCTGAATTTTATTGAGGCTAAATGGGATGATCTTGTGGCTCAAATGCCTCTTAAGATTTGCTACCCTGCTTTGGAGCACAACGAATGGCGTATAATCACTGGCGGGGACCCAAAGAACACGTGAGGCTGTTATTTTACACTTTATTTTGTTAATATCTCTTTCATATGAATATAATTCTGATATTTTGCACTTTTTTGTGCAGTCCTTGGTCCTATCACAATGGTGGATCTTGGCCAACACTCATATGGCCGGTAAGGATAGCACTTTCTCAAGTTTACTTGCATTTCTTTTATTAGGTGCATAATGGTCAGAATTGTTCAGTTGCCTAAGTTGGTGTTTCGTCAATCGGTTTTCCAGTTTACCTTGGCCTGCATCAAGTTGGGAAAGCCAGAGTTAGCGCACAAGGCAGTCGCTTTGGCAGAGCAGAGGTTATCGGCGGATCAATGGCCCGAATATTATGACATGCGAAGTGGAAGATTTATTGGCAAGCAATCCCGGCTTTTTCAGACATGGACGATTGCTGGTTTTCTAACCTCAAAGATGCTTTTGGAAAACCCAGCCAAGGCATCTTTGTTGTTCTGGGAGGAAGACTATGAACTTCTTGAGATATGTGTTTGTGCTTTAAGCAAAACTGGTAGAAATAAATGTTCACGCTCTGCCTCGAGATCCCAGAATCACGTCTAATAAACCATTGCCTTCTGAATCTTTTAGTAGCATATTCGAAATCTATTAGAAGCAATAAACCAAATAAACTCTGTCACTCCCAAACACGTTCTGGAGATGACTCTATTTTTAAACCAAATTGTAGAATACTGATTTGTTTCTACCGTTCACTCAAAAATATCTGTCCGTCTTGATTAGCTGGCTATGTTTTTGTATAGCCTCTAACCCAGGTACAGTTTTATGGTAACTGTAACAATTTCGTATACATTTGTCAATACATGTATTAACTTTTCTTTCAGTATTATGTTTATCAATCATTAAATTAGTTGCCTCTTTGGGCCTCTACTTTCACTGCGGATGTTTATAAACGCGCGTTCATCCTTAACTTAATCAAAATTTTAAGGTTAATTTGCTAAAATTTCTTTAACTACCAATCATCGACTAGTATTTGCTCCAGTGAAGACTTCGATCAGCCATAACTATTCAAACAAACATAACAGAGATATTTCCATTGATAATTAAACTAAATTTTAGGCACTACAAGCCGTCCATTTTTCCCAATTCCATGACTTTTTCCTTTTCTTTCTGTAACCAAAAGCTATGGGAAGGATTTGGATTATTATAAACAAAAATCTCCCATCTAAGATGGAGAGTTGAAACTATTTGTGATCCATCAAATCAAACAACCTTTTGATCCTCCTGATCATCATCATCTCTGTAATTTCTGAAGAGATCAAGTCTGTTATCACCAAGCCTAAGAGAATACGCAGCAGTCTTGTATTCAGCCCACGTGAATGTCCTATAGAGTGAACGGCTATTGCTTTCTGTCACCATCTCTGGAGGGCAACTGACCCACGCATTTAGGGCTGGTGCCCCAAAATACGCAATTGATAATCTTGATTTGGTTGGATTGCTTAATACCCGGTGCCTCACACTCACAAATTTCCCATTGGTCATAGCCTTCAAAAAATTCAGAACAACTGCTTTCAGAAAATAAATTAACCAAAATGTCCTACAAAACAGAAAAAAATGCTGATGACAGTTAAAATTCTTTTCTTCTTTTTTCTTCTGGGTACTTGCCACTACATTTTCAATAACCAGAAAGAGAAATATTATTAGTCGTAAGTTTCATTTATTCAGTTACAACTTCATCTGATCAAAGTGATTGGAAGGAAACTGATCTATGGGGACCCTTTTTTTCATCAAATCCGAAGCTGCAGTGACTTTTGCTTAATTCTGATTCCGGATATACATCAGTTCTTATCAATCAAAATCCAACAACCTTTAAAATTTTATATAACTTTTTCTTTTACTTTTACGCGTTATGATTACCATATGAAATATAACGATGAATAAGTGCCTGAATTTTGAAAAAATAATAAATAAAAATACACTTAATTATCTATAACAGATAGATCCCTAGCATGCAACTATAATGTATAATCTGAAGGCTTCCAAGCTCCTTAACACTGACGTGAATTAAAATTTTGAATTTGAAATATAAATATAAAAAAATAAGTTTACTTTATAAAAATTCGTATAATTGAATATATTTGTTAAGTTTAATTTTAAAGTACAATGACAATCACCTAAAATCTCACATGAAGTCCAATCATTTTAAGCATGTACACTGTGCCTGTGAGGAGGACTTATCTATCATGAATTAATAAAGTTTGCTATTATTTGTTATTTTACTAAATTTCAGGAACTCGTACGTTAGATAATAGACAATTTACCTGCAAGATGTCACCCACATTAATACAAAATGCAGCCGGATCAGGTGCAACCGGAATCCATACCCCGTGATCAGGAGAAATCTGCAATCCATCTGCACCATTTGATCTCAATACGGTCAATATCTGAGGGTCGGAATGCTCCCCAAATCCCACCTTATTGTATGTTGCAGCCGAATCTTTAGCGTTTACAGCCGGGTAGTGATTAAGCCTGAAACATGAATCATTGTCAACGGCCCTGATCATCCTACTGAAATATGACCTGTCTTGGAACCACAATCCCTCCGCCATCAGATCCAAGATCTCACATGCTAAATCACGAACTGCTTCCAAGTAACCATTAACAGCAGAACTGTCATGAAACACGGAACAATGGTATAGTTCCTCGAATTTCACACATCAAATAGGTGGCCAACAGACACAGAAAGTAGGAAGTAGGGTTAGCTTCTCGAGTTCAAACTCACACTGTTTTCGCTGGTTTTGTTTTTCTTTTTACAATTTGGTAATGCTACCATATTGCTACAGCTACACGTATATTTTTATAGTAACTCATATAATTTTATAAATTTAAAAATTTAAAAATTAAAAATTAAGAATAATATTAAAACTATTAGAACATAATTATTTACATTTAAATGCTCTGTAATAGAGCCTTACATTTTTTTTTATTTTTGGGTCCCAATAATATGTTTTTAAATATTATTTTCTTTAGATTTTATTGCACTTTCTCTGAAGTATCTCTGACTAACTAGCGACTTCATCGAGTAGCCTTTTTTTTTTTTTTTTTTTTTTTTGAAAAATAACATATTTTTCAGTCTTTTATTATGTTAATTGACGTTAAGAATATTTTTAATATTATAAAATATTTTTAATTTATAATATTAATAACATAATTTATATTATTTTAATATATAAATTATTATAAAATATATAAATTTATATTTTTCACATAGATCACATAAAATTGAAATTAATAATCAAATGTTAATAATATAATTAATAATTGGTAATATTTATTATTATTATTAATAAATATGCATATTTATTGGAATTAATAAATATGCATATTTATTAAATTAAATTAATTGGGGATTATTATTAAAATAATAATATGCCACACGACGTGGATGCCACACAATGTGAATGACTGAAATCAATTCATGTCCAATTAAGAAAGTTATAAAATTGGGTTATGACAACTCAATTAAGAAAGTGTAATAAGCAATTGACAATTTTAAAAAAAAAGTCATAAACCAGAGATTCTGGGTTCGATCCCCAGTGGAGTCGCCAAACTGTTAACGTCGTCCAAAATTTGACGTAAAGAAAAATTTAAAAATGGAGTCGCCATCTATCCAAATAATGGTGGGATAGATCA